>ML811454.1:7440-18591 GCA_009831015.1 Picea engelmannii
TACGACCTCGATTTGACAATTTGTCTGGGGGCAGAAGGTCGTTGATTTGGTGAGCTTGGTGTCTAGCAGTGACCAGAGGCTCAACCAAAATGTGCTGAGAAATCGACTGTCCCAATATGAGATAATGATTTGTGGGATTCCAAAATGTACCCAGACTCGTTCAAAGATGAGCTTGGCAGTGGCCTCTATTGTGATGCTCTTCTTGCAAGCAACCAAAATCGTCATCTTAGAAAAACGATCAACAACCACAAAAACACAGTCATTTCCCCGCTTGGTGGACGGGAGGCCCAACATGTAGTTCATTGAGATGGATTTCCATGGCCTGTCAGGAGTAGGAAGAGGGGTGTACATGCCCTGTTTCTTAGTGTTTAGTTTGGCAATAGCGCACGTAGTGCAGGACTTGATATACTTGTTGACCTCATGTCGATGTTACGGCCAGTAGAAATGTTTTTGTAGCATTTCCACTGTCTTTTCGACGACAAAGTGTCCTGCCAACTGACTGTAATAGGCTTCCCAAATCAGCTTCGCTCTCTTGCTTGATGGAACACAAATATGGCCCAGATGACACAACAACCCATCTTGAAGAAGGAAATTATCGACAACTACGTTTGCACCCAACATTTGGTAGGTGGTGACGAAATCCGCTTCTGTTTCATAGAATTGGGGCCATCCATAGGTCTCATGGCTGCAAGAGTCTAGCATCGTGGTGAGAGATCATAGCTAAACCTCCTCCGCTAATTCGCAGAATATCTCTGAGTTACTTTACTCATCATCAATCTACTCACGTTCAGTGACCAAACCCTTATTTTACTCTGCGCATTTGTTGTTAACTCTGCATTTACGTTTTTAATGGCCCTGAGAACTCATCCCCTTTGTACATCGTTTAGACCCCTATTTTTACTCGGCGAATATTTCCCTTTCCATCGTTTTTCACTCCCATTTGCTTGGTTATTATTGCTCAACGTGTATTATCCAGCAACTTTGGGTTAGCGAACTGCGAGGAGATGGCTCGCACGGTAACGAGGGTAAATTAAATTTGATCCAATGCGGGGTTAACTTGTTGCTCGGTAATTCTGCTTAAAATTGCATAAGCGTTTTGGATTCATCTTAGTTTCGAAGTCTGAGCCCGATGCCTTCGTTTCTATTGTTTGTTTCATTTTTAGGAAATGCGTAGTAGTTTTATTTATTAAAAGTTTTTCTTATGTTTTTCAACGCCCTTTTCAAATATGATTCTAGTGTTCCTCATCTATTTTATGGTGGAAACTAAATTGTATACCATTATTACTTTACACTTGATTTCTCCCTTCTCCTTTTTTTTTAATATTATAAATATATAAAGTTTAACAATGTCCACATGTACATTTATAAATTTAACCAAGTCCTCAAGGTAGGAGACCAAGTTTATCCGAGGTCTAAGTATCACAACCTAATCAAACACCTTCATGAATTTATAGTAGAAATAAGGAATATTTTACTTTAAATTAACCCAGGTTTACTTTTAGACCAAGTTTACCTTTATTATTTTAGACCAAGTTTACTTTTATTATTTTAAATTAGCTATGCGATAAGGATTATAGTAGAAATAAAACACATTCATGAATTTATAGTTTTATTTATTTAAATGAATATAGTAATAAAGAATTTACTAGAAATAAAATCATCTTTGAGGATTTAAAATTTTATGTATTTAAATGAATTTCAGTATAATTAAGACACCTCTCCTAATTCATAATTTAGACATTTGTAAAGACAAGAATAAATAGAATGTGTAAAAAGAGAAAATCCTTGTGTTTAGAATCTTCATTATTTTTTTTTGTTTATCTATTTTAATTTTATTGTAGACAAATATGTGGGCAATATTAAAAGCATCATTAAAAATGGAAAAATTAATGGAGAATTGTTGGATTCATGGATATGTATTCCTTTGGTTTAAATTGATCCATTAAGTGTTATGATATCTTGTGCTATGATTTTAAGGCAATTTAGGATTGGTTGTGTTAGACTTCTTGTGCGCAAGGAATTTATGAAAGGGAATGATTGTTAGACCTCAGATCTTTTGCACAATAAACTAATTGACGTTACTCTTGCGCCTCAATTTCAGGGGTTTTATAAGTTAAGGTCGGTGATTAATTAAGTATTTAGATTACTTGCGTGCCATTTAATAATGCTAATCAAGTGATAGTATGATTGGGTTTGACTTTGTTTCCTATTGCACCTTGGAATAAACCTAATGATTCTCTTACGCCTTGAACTTATATGTGGTTAGATTACTTGCGCCTTGATTATAATGTTTATATCAAACTAGTTAAGTAGTTAAACTCCCTAGCGTCATGAATAAGTTTGAGAATACTCTTGCACCCTTGGTATGCTAACGTGTGATTATGTTAAAGTTGTTTCTCTTGAGCCATTTAATTATTGATGTGTACTTGATTAAGTAACTGGGTTATTGCACCACGAAGGATATTGATACTTGTTGAATAAGTAACTAGCTTACTCTTGCGCTAGTGAAACTTGTTGATGTATGATTGATGGTCTAGTCTACAGTAAGATGTGACTGATTTAGCAGGATTTAGACACCTCCTTGTTCCCTACAATAGTCGCCATCCTTGAGACCTTAAATGGTTAAAATAAATTGGAACCTAGGTTGGAGCATTGCTTATGTGTCCTTGAGGTCCTAACCTTGCAAGGTAGGTTGGGGGGGTAGTATATTGTGTCATTATTATGATTGTCCTTATGATCCTTAAGTGGCATTATGTTATCTTATGTTAATTTGTTGTTATCTGATGATTCTCCTTATGAGATGAATTGAGCGATTTATGATTTGTGTTGTTATGCATCGGTATTAATTGTAGAATGCAATGATGTTGGGCTATTGTTAATTAATGTGTTAATACATTGATATGCCTGTTATGGTTCATGGTGATGATGTGTCAACATTGTATCGTAATTTCTTGTTAATGCATTAATATTGTTTCGTTAATATATGTGAATAATGTGTCGATGAGGTTGTTATTTATTGAGACGTTTTAATTTTCTAACCCAACATTAAAAAGATAAAAAAATCATGTTCCACATTGATTTTGATGTCATAATGGGTGGGTTGTTACAAAAGGAATCCAAATTTAGGGAACCCAAATACATCAACTGGGTTAAGAAAGAATTCCTTGTAATGGAGTGATTATTTCACTCTATGTTTCATGAGTTTGTCAAAGATGAAATCACAGAAATAAGAATCATATTAAATGGAAGATGATAAAATCTATCTAATGAATAGATTCAAGAGACAAATTCAAATGATGGGTTCAAGACCCAAGTTTTTCTCGAACCCAAGATATAGAATTATTTCATATCATCAAGAATATTGGCTATTGAAATCTCTTATAGCTCAAGTCTCGGAGTAGAGTATTTCATAGAAGAAATATATTTTCCATGGTATAGAATTGTCGGATGGAAAATTTGAGGTAGTGTGAAAATCTATGTTTAGGATAAAAAAAATGTTGTTTGTAAGATGATAGATGAAATTGGTGTCATGGACCGTAAATATTGTTCCTCTATCTCTACATGAGCACAAGAAAACCCCATTTGGTTAGATGATTACCCCCATCCTTCGGGTACAATGTAGGGGGAAGGGATGAAAGTAGAAAATCCAGTGAATTGGCCTATGGATGCTAGAGTCCTACCTCCTAATGCTTGATTCCAGAATGGTCTCTTATTACTTAGTATAGTAAATGTTGTTATATATTTATGTATAGCTATAAACAACTAGATAATTTTGAAAACTATGAGTGACTATGTTTATATCTAGAAAGTGGAGGACACAGTTTTCCATATGAAAATCCTTCACTAAAGAAATGTGTACCATTTTTGTATCTTACATAAATGTATGGCTATATTTTTAGCTTTAAAAAAAAGAATTTATTTTTTTTAATAATTTTAATATTATACATAAAAACAATATATATAACCATTCGAAATAGGTTAGTAAATTAAAAATTAAGCAATCTACTATCCTAATAAAAATCAAAACATTCTACAATTTAATTATTAAACATTGTATACAACTAGATTTATCAAATATTTCAATATTAATGTATTTTTTGCACTATGCATGCTTGTACATGAAAACAATAAATCCATGAAGGGAATATTCTCACATGATCCAAACCCATGAATGCACTCTTTTCCCAAGTTCCAAATCTTGATAAGTTAATAGTAACTATTGTTAATAGATAAAGCACAAACAAGACAAGACAAGAACTAGAAAAAAAGACTGACATTCTCTAGTCATGTTTTAATCTCATGATATCAATTTATAATACATGGATTTGGCCACTTGTACATCTAGATACCATTGGAAACTCATCAAGGGATCATGACAACATCTCATCAATATATAAAGATTACAATTCATAATTAGCTGTCTCAAACTTTGTGATTGTCTAGGACTCATAGTCTAACATCCCTCCCTCTATCACAAGTCTGAATAATTGTACTAGTAAGGAAATAATAGATGGTATCATATTTAGTCTTCAATCTAAAGCTTCCAAACCGAGCTTCGATGAAGAAATGTATGAAAAAATACCAATCGTACTTCAAAACTTGAAGCCTAATTATTTGATATTATCCCCTATCAAGTGCAACGAGAAATTGTTTTGAAGGGATCCAAGCTTGATCTTTTGGATTCTTCTATTCTTTAATGATATACGATAGTTTTTTTGGTTGAGCACTAACCTTTTTTATGTGAAGAATGTGGTGGTTTTGGTTGACCACTAACCATTTTGAGAATATCCTCCATTCCTAAAGGTGTGGAGAGTATCATGTTGTTTTATCAATGTACTTCCCCGTTAATATGTAGAGAGTACCATCTTTGGATTCATGTTTCAATTTCAAAAAATATGTATAATTGGGCCCGGATCATGCTCAAAATCATCTAGAATAGTTGTTTGAATTTTTTTTTGGTCACTTCTCCATGGAAATGCATCTTTACCAATGTCTAGACTAGAAAGTAAGACTTTTGTATCTTATTTACTTGTTGATTCCATTTCCAAGAGCTTATCCAACAATAATGATTCACTTAACGTTCTTCTTTTGACATTTTTCTGAGAGATTTTTTGTCTTCCCATGATACGTATTTACCCATGTCTTGAAAACTCATTGTATTATTATATAAATTTGAATTGTTATTTACATATTTTTTTATCTACCCATTTAAATTAATTATCATTTATTAGTTTAAAATTTAATATAAAATTAAAAATAATTAATATAAAAAAAAAGGAGACCATTATGAATATCTCAACACAATATTTATATATAAGAATGATGTAATTAATCAATCTTAAACAACATTATCAACATAAATATATAGACTTTTATTATTTTACAATAAAAATAAAAGTAAAAGAATTTCATTGTTTTTTAATGATATTATTATATACTTGTTATTTTAAAAAATTACAATGCTTTAATATATTTCCTTTTATGATATACCCATATTATATTTCACAAATTACAATGCTTGATAATAATAATAATAATAATAATAATAATCTATTTTTGAGGTCACGGCCAAGCCACCACACCAAATTGGTGTATGAGACCCCCTAGTTTGTGGGACAAGGGACCCTCCTCTGCCCAACGATTTGATTGGTAAAGTCTACAGAGGTATACATACCCTAACCCCCTTTGGATTTGAACTTGTGACCTCTTAAGAGGAAACACATGTTCTTAACCATTAGGTCCACTCAGGTTGTTTATTATTAATGCTTTAATATATTTCCTTTTATGATAACCCATATTATATTTCACTTTACATATATTGATTTTAAAGCACAGATATCTATTCTCATAAAAAATTTGAGCTTCAAATTTAAAAAATAAATGATAAATACAAAACTAAAAATAAAACTATATTGATATATAATAAGTATAAATTACATAGCTATTTAATGGTCTAAATATAAAACCCAAAATATCGATCAGTTAAAACACATGATACTGATTAATGTACAATTTAATCTAAACATAATGGTTGAGCACAAAACTTATTGTAGAATTCATGGTTGAGCGCATAATTGACTGGACTTAGCCACAATATATTACTGTTCACAGAACATCATCCTGTCTAAATAGATCATCGAGATTATTTTGGGTATCCCTGAAGGGATAGAACTATATCGAATCAGTTAAAACGTAAAATACAGATCAGTTTAAAACCAAAGATCTCTGGGCACACGGTGGGGGTGGCCCGAGAATATGGAAATAAGTTTAAAATCTAGCTTCTATGCTCACAATGGGTTTCCCAATACAACAATCATGTTAAGATTATCAACAGTCCAGTGTGCATGAAGAACGTTGTTATAAAGATCCATTGGGTAGTGATATAAAGATCCATGGTTAGATTACTTGCGCCTTGATTGTAATGTTGATGTCTGACTAGTTAAGTAGTTAAATTCCATTGCTTCATGAATAAGTTTGAGAATACTCTTGCACCCTTGGTATGTTGATGTGTGATTATGTTAAAGTTGTTTCTCTTGAGCCATTTAATTGTTGATGTGTACTTGATTAAGCAATTTGGTTATTGCGCCACGAAAGATGTTGATACTTGTTGAATAAGTAACTGGCATCGTTCACAACCGCCACAATATATCTAAGAATATTTCTAGGCACATGGCGGGGGTGGCCTAAGAATATGGAAATAAGTTTAAAATCTAGCTTGTATGTTGACAATGGGTTTCCCAATACAATCAATGTTTCTTGCTTTGAAAAAACAAAAAAATTACTTCATCTTTTTCTTGTTAAAGTAGGTCCAAAAATAAAATAAAAATTCTTGCATTTAGTTTGGTAAAGTAGTCAAGGTTGTTATTTGCAAAATAAAAAAGATTCTTCATTTCAAATTTCTTTTCGATTTCCTGAAATATAAGTAGTTTGTAGTCGAAAGAAAGAAAATTTTAGGATTTCTTCATTTACAAGATCTTAAAATATCAATTAGAAAAGTTGAATTTATAAAGAGTTGTTTACAAGCATTGCTTTAATTTTGAAGTATCTTTTTCTCTAAAATGATTTAAAGTTCTCTTCCTTATTTGCCTCTTCATAACACCACTGGTTTCACTAGTGAACCCTTTGCGTAAATCAATCCATAAAATTAATGCGTAATCTAAAATATATTAGACTTTCTATTTGTAGGGTTCACTGACTAGTTTAGGGTTTTAGGGCCTTGAATTAGGTGTGAAGAGGAAACTCTTCAAGGCCTCTTTAAAACAGACATTGGAGTATGAGATAGAAAGTGTTTTAAGTCCAGTGTTGTATGAATTAATTGGGAGTCCCCTCTTACATAGGTGATAAACAAGAGGTCGTGTGAGGAAAGGTAGAGGAGATAACCCCTCGAAAGTTGGACTAAACATAGTGGGGTTTGTGTATTGAGGGTATTTATCAGGAACAATACCGATCACATTTTCCTACGAAACATCATGCACCTCAAATCCATTCGAGATCCTCAGTTGTCTTATGGACCAATTTATTTAAATACCCTTGAAGGGATTCAAACTTGTTATCCTGCTCATTACGATATTCTCGACTGTCAACTGTACTCTCCTAGTAATTGACTACGAGCTGGAAACCTAGTTTCTCATATTTTATGGACTTACACAGGTGACTACGGGGGTATATCACGGTACCTAGGGTGGACTAAGGATCTCTCTTCGCAGAGTAAACCCACAGGGTTATTTTGCATTCGAGTTTTATTTTCACCAGTTAGTTGCTCTAGTGTCAATTGGCGTAACCATCCTTCTCACTAGTTATTCAACTACTTGATTTATCTTTAGGAAACGTTTTAGTGTGTGATTTGTGTTCTACTCTAGTCAAGTCTTACTGTGTCAATTGATGATTTCAAAAAGTAGAAGATCAATATCTCCGTCATTTGCGAATGCTTCAGGGCCTGTCAACGGTTACTTTGGAGCCACCTCCTCAACCGTTGAGGAGAAGAATTGATCAAGAAGGGTTGTTCGAAGTGACCAGGCCGCCATAAACTATGCCCGAGCCAACTCCGAGAGGATACTTTCCGACTTCAGAGGAATCCAATGTCTTTGACCTTGAAAATTAGGATTTCAGGCTAGATAATCCTTTGATTACCGACTTGTTTGCGCTAATCTTGATTCAAATTATCCCTCTCGAGGTGACATCCTCTGAGTTCCAGCTAGTTCTATGAGTAGCAATGGAATAAAATGTTTTTACTTAGTTTGGGAGTCCCCGTACTCCTGTTACAACTACTACTATAAGGGGAATCCTACCTCCTCTCCCACCTTCATCGATCAAGACCACAGTTGTCTTGATTCCCTCAACTTCAGGTAGTGATATGATACCTTTAACGACTTCATCCATTGTTTCATTTACTCATAATGAAACATGTGATCCCTTCTCATATGGGATTCCCGACTTTGATACAAACACAGTTCTTAGTTATTCCACATTACAGGCCATGGGTCTAGGGGTGGGGAGCTCAAAGACTCCCTTGAAAGGGTCAACCGCAAGCATTACTCTCCATTTTAATTCTATCCCTTATGGTTGGGGTCATATACCTCCTTCGTCCCCTTCGCTCAGTGGTGCTTTTTAGCAGTTGATCGAGCCGAATGCTAATTATAGCTTGTTTAGTGGAGGTAGTTTAGGACCTTTGTCTTATATAACACGAGTGGGATCTATGTCCTTATCTTTGTTCAGTGTGTTTGGGAACAACAATTTTTCTTTGGTCTCTTTCTCGATAGGGGGAAACCCCTACTTTGGTCAACAAAACCCGGTGCAAGGTATTGTTCCTTCAAAGGGAGCGACAACTAGAGTTTACTCCACACAGGGTTTTTTGAATCCTTGGCAAGGCTTGGTTCCCTCGCAAGAGATGTCAGTTGAGGGAAACCCCTTCCATACTCAATGGAACCCCGTGAAATTATTTGTACCCATGCTCGTCAGATCAGATGGGGGCATCCCCTTCCAAGGTCCTTGGAACACAATGTAGGGATAAATCTCTCCACAGGATATTTTGTCCAATTTTGGGAGCCAACCAATGAAACCTCAATAGAGAAAATTTCCCTTTGTTGGTCAAGGCCATGGTTTCTAGAGAAAACTTGGCGAACAAACCAAATTTTCTTGGAAACTTAGTGCCATTCAAAATCCAGGGCCCTTTTTTTCGTGTAAATAATTCACAACTAAAACTACCATTTCTAGCAACTCCACCTCTGCCATACTTTTCGATATTATTGAATGATCTGATTTGTAACGATTCACATTGTTACCCCATGCCGACTAAGTTTCCTTTAGATATTCTAAAATTTTAGGGAAATCCTGGCGAAGATCTAGGTGATCATGTGATGGCCTTAAACTTGTGGTGCTCATCAAGCTCATTGAAGAATGACGCTATCTAGTTTCACTTTTTTCAATGCACTCTTATAGGGGGTGTTGAAAAGTGGTATATTGAGCTTGATGGCTCAAGGTACTCTTACTTTAACGAATTGGTGATGGTATTCTTGAACCATTTCCAATTACTTGTGAGATACGATGTAGGCACCGAATTCTTGCCAACTTTGAGCAAACCAAGGTCGACCACATCTTTGATCATATTTGAGAATGAAAACATAGAAAGAGTTTGATTAAGGTCAAGTTTCTCCTATTTCTTGCTTGAGAAGTTATTGAAGTGTTTGGTGCCCTACATATCCAAGGACGTAGAGACTTCCATAGTGTTTTCAGAAGAGGAGGCTATTGTGAGATCCCAACATCTTGAAGTGATCTACTCTTAGTCTGGCATGCTTTATGAGATATTTCTAGATGCACCACACTCTACTCTCAATAAAGACAAGAACAAGTCTACACCCCATGGTGATGATATTGTGAGTCAACACAAAGCAAGTCCACCGACTTGTTGTCGAATCAGTTGCAAGAATTGTCGATACAACAGACTGTGGCTAACGAGACTCTGAGTTTGGTTGTTCCCCCTACCCATATGTTAGATTTACACCACGTGCAGTCGACAAATCCCATCTCTAACCAACAAATCGAGGGAAAGAAGAAACAATTAAATAAGAAGGTTAAAGGGGATAAAAAGACTACAAATAATGTTGGTGGGGGGGGGGGGAATGGAGAAGAATTCGAAGTATCTATATAATCTATGCTCGGAGAACCACCCGACTCACCTGTGCCCTCGGTTTGCAGAAGCCAAGAAGATATTATCCCAACAACAGACTGTTGTGTTGATGAACCCTTTTTCACAGGGGAAAAATATGGCTCAGGCTTCCTCATCCACAAGAACGACATGGGCCAATTAGGGACCCCCTACCAATAACAACCCGATCGTGAATATTTCCATGATGAATGTCGAAGCTCATTTATCAACTAGGAATGATCTGTATTTTATGAGAAGAACGGAATGACTACATATTATTAATAGGTTCTTAACACAAAATAACAAAGATACAGTAAAACTAGTTTTCTATTCAATAAGGAAATAAGTTGAAACTGTAAAATGCAGCAGAAACAAACTTGTTGGAATGGTGGTGGCTTATCTCTAAGAAGAGATGTGACGACTGCGCTCATTCGAAAGAGGATGATTACAATGAGGCTCCGGAGGCATTTTTACAATAGAGAGGAATGTCAAAAACCCTAGACATCCAAAAACCTAACCCTAGGAGATGAAACACCAAAAGTCATTTTAAGGAAATGCGTAGTAGTTTTATTTATTAAACATTTTTCTTGTGTTTTTCAACACCCTTTTCGAACCTGATTCTAGTGTTCCTCATCTATTTTATAGTGGAAACTAAATTGTATACCATTATTACTTTACACTTTATTCCACCCTTCTCTTTATTTAATATTATAAATATATAAAGTTTAACAATGTCCTCATGTATATTTATAAATTTCAACAAGTCCTTGAGACCAAGTTTATCCAAGGTCTAAGCCTCACAACCTAATTAAACAAGTTTACTTTTACTATTTTAAATGAGCTAGGTCATAAGGATTATAGTAGAAATAAAACACCTTCATGAATTTATAGTTTTATTTATTTAAATGAATAAGGTGATAAACAATTTACTAGAAATAAAATCACCTTTATGGATTTAAGATTTTAAGTATGTAAATGAATTTTAGTTGAATTAAGACACCGCTCTT
>ML811454.1:60249-72733 GCA_009831015.1 Picea engelmannii
ATATATATATATATATATATAAAAGAATAATTATAGTTATATGAAATTAAATATTTATTTACATTCAAGATTAATTAATTTAGTATTTTACATTAATTTAGTATTTTATTAAGATGTAAAAGTATTTTTCATTTTTTCAAGAAACACAGGGTTTACATTCTAAAGGAATCCAATCTTAAGGAACCCAGATACATTTCCTAGGTTAAGAAAGAATCCCTTGCACTGGAGTGACTCTTTCACTCTAAGTTTCATGAGTTTTTCAAAAATGAATTGGAAGAAATAGAAAGCAGAGTAAATGGAAGACGACATAATCTATCTGATGAATAGATTCAAGAGGAATTTAATAGATTGATTGAAGACCCAATTTTTTCTTGAACCCAAGATACATAACTCCTTTGTATCATCGAGAAATATTGGTTATTGAAATCCCTTATAGATGAAGTCCCGAAGGAGAGGATTTCATAACATCAAGACATTCTCCATAGTATAGAATTGTTGCATGAAAAAATTTGAGGTAGTGTGTGAATCCATGTTTAGGATTAAAACTATTGTTTCTCGGGTGATAGACGAAACTGATGTCATGGACCATAAATATGGTTTCCCTATCTCTACAAGAACAGAAGACAACCCCATATGGTTAGATGATGACCCCTATCCTTCAGGTACAACACAGGAGGAAGGGATGGAAGTAGTAAATCGAGTGGACCAACCTATGGATGCTAGTGTCCTACCTCCTAATGCTTGATTCCATAATGGTCTCTTATTACATAGTTTATATTTTTAGTTATAGTAAGATAGTAAAATTTATATTTTCAATTATAGTATGATAGTCAATGTTATTATTTCTTTTTGTATGGAAATAAATACATGGATAATTATGAAAACTCTGAACAAGTATGATCCTATTAAGTTAGTGGAGATCCAAATATATCCTATGGAAAGCCTTCACCAAAGACATATATACCATTTTTGTGTATAGTATAAATATATAACCGTGCTTTTAGATTTAAAAAAAGAAAAGAAAAAAATTTATCAATAATTTTAAGATTATACATAAAGCAATATATATAACCATTTAAAATTTAAAATAGGTTAGTAAATTAAAACTAAAACACTTTAGAATTCTAATATAAAAAAAATGCTACAATATAATTATTAAACATTGTATACAATTATCTTTAGCAATAATTTCAATATTAACTCCTTTGATGCATTATGCATCCTTATAGATAAAAAATAAGAAATCCATGAACGTAATCTTCTAATAAGATATAAACCCATGAGTGCACTCTTTTCACAAGATCCAATATTGAGAAGTCAATATTAATTTTCATTAACAAATGGAACATAAACAAGACAAGATAAGAACTAGTGGAAAAGTATGCAATGTTCTTATTTTTGGATTCCCTTCCTTATAGTTAGGGGAGACTTTTTGAGTTTATGTAAACTTGACCAGAGGAGTAAAATGAGGGTAAAAATGATCTTAGGAAAATTGGAGGATTTATATGGGGCTCAGGATAGGCACTCACCATATTTCATCATCAGGATCATTTTCCAACAGTCTGCTCTTGGTTTCGTGGTATTTCAATGATTTCCATAATTTAGGGATATTATTAAGAATATTTTAATTAATCACACTTAAGGTACTATTTGGAGATCATTTATTGGAGAGATACCTTAGTGTAATAGCTCGTTGGAACCGAGGTGAAATTATGTACAAGATAGGATGATGAAAAGTGACTTGCAATGGTTGGAGGAATCATAAAGGTGAATTAACCACCTTTTGGAGTAGAAAGGTTCAATAAATTAATAAAGTGATTTCATGAAAAATATTAAAGATGAATTAAAATTCACTTGAATGGAAAAAGGTGAAATGGGGTATAAAAGAGAGATAGGGAATTATATTCTTTCTTTATGTTGTTGGTCATTTTCACTTTATCTTTGAGCTATGGAAGCTTGAAAGTTTTGAGGGTTTTGAGTGAATAAACCCTAGAGATCAACAAGGAGGTGAAAAATTCCTTTATTCCTAGTCCAATCTTGGTCAAGGTGGTGAAATATTCCACCCTCACCATTCTATTTTAGTTTCAGATCAGATTCAATAGTAGATTGTGGAAGAAAAGTGCAGGTTTGGGGTTATTTTGCAGTATTGGGGTGCATTGTACATAAGAGAAGAGTTAGTGGGGGCCTGTGGACCTTCAATATGGAAGGGATATCACTTCATAAGTGTTATCTAACACTAGGGTGCATTTTATAATCATTTTGTTGAGTTTTTTCATGTCATATGCATTTATTGTCCTAGTTGTGTGAAATTCCTGAAGGAGAGCGCATTTAGCCTCGGAGATATTGAGTGGGAGAGTTAAGATTTGTTACTAAATCCAGGGGATATATTCTCATGATTTCATCTTCTTTAAACCTATAATATTGTAGTAATTTTTGTGAACTTGGGTGGTCAAAACATCATATCCAAGTTTCTAGGGTGCGCACCAGTGACGAAGGGCGCAACTCTACTTAGTTATTCATCATATTGAAGGAAGGAAATAGTCCTAGTCCATCAAATATCTTGTATGTATCTATTGGAGGATCAATGAAGCTTATATATATATTTGTTGTTGAAGATTGAGCATATTCTCAACCACTTCACATTATTCTTCCATCTCTATTCAAGATATGACCATGTGTTGTATTCAAGTCAACTATATACTTGAATAAAATGTGCATATGAGGTATTTGTGTCTATTTCTTGTGTTACTTCTATTACATCTTGTTGTGTATCTTTTATTTTTTATATTTCTATCAATTATGTCCTCCAAAACTCTACAAAACTATCCTAGTGCAACTAAGAAGGAAAAATAACAAATTGTTTGTCAAAACATCCCAAACAGGAAAAAAATAAACCACTAAGCTCTCGGTAGTTCTACTTGGGGATATTAAAGTGGTATCAAAGAAGAGATTCGTCCCAGCCTAAGGGGTCTTCAATAAGAACAAAAAATTATGAGCAGTGGTATCTTTTCATTGGTCTAGGAGGATAGACACCCCAAAAAAGATTAGGGTAAAACTTTTGCAAGAATTGCAAAGAATACCAGAACATAATAAGAAGGAAATTGCATCATTGATAGAGTGGATATCAGATCAACATAAGAAGAAATTTGCAGTAGATAATAATTTGGAGAAAAAACTTGTTGAAATTCATGAGTGAAATTATCAAAATTGGCAAACTTATCAAAATAAAGAGGAAAGTAGAGCCAATATTGTCATGGAAATGGAAACATCATTGCATATTAATGGATTGACAGGGTCACATATTGAATTCGAGAATGCGAATACACCAATCCATGATGAGGATTTGTGCGATGAGGATCACAGGATAATGGAATTGGACATATCACTGGAGGGTTGTGACGTGAGCACATGTGGTATACAAGAGGATATCACTTCATATCGTGAGGAGAAGGTGGAATATTTTCCTTGTGATGAGATTCAGGATGATTTGGGTTTGGATGTGTGTGATGAGAATGAAAGGATGGCAACATTAGACACATCATCAGAGGGTCATGACATGAGCACATATGGTATATGGGAGGATAACACTTTGGATCATAAGGAGGAGGTATCATCTTAGACTCATGATGGAATTCGTGATGATTTGGGTGTAGATACAACTACAGGTGATGGATCAATGACACATGATGATTCATATTTGGAGTAGGGACTCACCTTAAGGGTGTGAATATGGGTGATGATAAGAGTAGTAAAAAATATGTCATTGTGTATGATGATGAGGATTCCACATTTGATCTTAGGAGCAGTATTGGTGAGTCAGTATGTCAACATGGTAGAGATGTTGGATCGCATGAGTCAAATTATTTGGAAGTGCAGTTGAAGGTCAGTGAGGATATGATTGTGACAACCATGAGGCATCTTGATGAAATGCACACATTGGTGGTAGATTGTTATTGGAGAGTTTTAGGGGCACATGATAGTTTTTTAGGAGAGACACCCCTCGCATATTTCCATACACTTAGAGAGGCAATGGTAGTAATAAAGTCTAACTGCCTACACCTACTTTCTAATAGAGTTCATCCTCTCATGCTTAGTGGGATGTATTAGGATGCGCTTAAAGGAAAGGAGGAGGAAGTAGATAGACTCACCTAGGAGTTTGATATTACCCAAGATTCTTTGAAGAGCATGCAAAGGGCCCTTCAAGAATTAGGAATGCAAGTTGAGAATGTTTGTGTAAAGTTGAGTGGGGTACATCCGTCATCCTCCACATCAGAAAGTCAGTCGTGTATGAAAACCATTACGAGGGATTATGTGAGTGACATTTATCATTTGATGGAGGATCCTCATGTTATGGTTGGACATGAGGAGAATACACATTTGCAGTGTTTGCAGATATGCATGACCCATATATTTCAATTTTGTTTTCCATGTGGCTTGTTCCCTGGTCCCCCCCTACAAGAGCCTTATTCATAGTTATGGCCCCCATTTTTATGAATTTTGTTTTCATTTCAAATCTTCCTAGTACCACATCCTTGAACATCATAGACTCATCCCATCCTCGACCCATCATATGTGAGGAGGACACTTCCTTCTCTTCCATCAATGACATCTATGTCGTAGATCTTGAAATGTTGCATCGTATGTTCACACCCTCCCAACTCATGTCTCTTCTTGCTCTCAAAAATATCCACTATAAACCCTAATCCTCTATCTTACTCCTCTCGCCATTCTTTTTCCCAACATAAGTCAGGGAGAATCCAACGTTCATATCCATTACTCATAGTGAATTCGATTACAATTTGACTTAATTGTAAAAGTGAAATTAAAGAAACAAAAAAATTCTTCATTTCATTGTTGGTTTTGTCAATATAGTTATACACAATATAATATTATTAATTAAAAAAATCACCAAAAATAATATACATATACTAAGTGTAACCTTGATTAAGCTATATGTGTAACCTTGAAAACACATAGATACATGGAAGTTATCATGTTACTCTTTCATATTTTATTGACATAACATGCATATTTTAATCCATTTATTATCGTTCACTTAGATAATAAATATTTTTAAAATCTTTAAATAAATAAATGTAAAAAATGGTATATCTTTTATATGGATGAATCTAAATGAAATTATAAAATGAAAATGAAATATTTTGTTAAAAAAAATTAAAATGAAAAAAAATATAATATAATTTTAATATATATATATAAACTAATTTTAAATATAATTAAAAAAAAACACATTAAAGTTTAATAGGAAAATGAGTTTGGAAAAGCACTCCAATAAACAAAATAACCATAAAATTCCAATAACTCAAAATATACGATAACTAGTTGTCTTTAATTAACATTTAAGATATTTTTTTTTAGTATCTCAAAATAAGAAAAGATGCAACAACCATTTTCCTTATTTAAGATTATTTTATAATTATTTAAATTTAAATTTAAATATTCCAATATGTAAATATTGGAGATAAATATAACATTTTAAAATTATATATATATATATATATATAATATTAAATATTTATTTAAATCAAAATATTAATTAATTTAATGTCTTATTAAGATATCATTTATGAATATAGATAAGTATTTTTCAAGTTTTCAAAAAACATACATCCTGTACCCTAAAGGAATTCAAACTTAAGGAACCGAAATACATTATTTGGGTTAAGAAAGAAGCCCTTGCAATGGAGTGATTTTTTCACTCTAGGTTTCATGAGTTTGTCAAAGATGAACTCAAGGAAATAGGAAGCATAGTAAATGAAAGATGATAAAATATATCTAATGAATAGATTCAAGAGTCGAATTCAAAGGATGAGTTCAAGACCCAAGTTTTTCTCGAACACAAGATATAAAATTATTTCATATCATCAACATATATTGGCTATTAAAATCTAATATAGTTCATGTCTTGGAATAAAAGATTTCGCAGAAGAAATACATTTTCCATAGTATAGAATTCTCATTTGGAAATTTTGGTAGTGTCCAAATCTATGTTGAAGATAAAAAAAATGTTGTTTCTGAGATGATAGATGGAACTGGTGTCATGGACCGTAAATATGGTTCCTATAGCTTTGCATGAACACAAGAAAACCCCATCTAGTTAGATAATGACCTGCATCCTTCGGGTACAATGTAGGGGGAAGGGAGGGAAGTAGAAAATCTAGTGAACTACCCTATGGATGCTAGAGTCCTAATTCCTAATGCTTGATTCCAGAATAGTCTCTTATTACTTAGTTTATGTTTTCATTTATAGTATGATAGTAAATGTCGTTATATCTTTATGTATAGTGATAAATAACTAAATAATTCTAAAATCTATGAATGAGTATGCTTATATCTAGAAAGTGGAGGACCTAGTTTTCCATATGGCAAGCTTTCACCAAATACACATGTACCATTTTTGTATCTTATATTGTATCGCTATGTTTTTAGCTCTAAAAAAAAAGGAAAAAACTTTATTAATAATTTTAATATTATACATAAAAACAATATATATAACCATTTGAAATAGGTTAGAAAATTAAAAATTAAGCAATCTACTATCCTAATAAAAAACAAAACATTCTACAATTTAATTATTAAACATTGTATACAAGTAGATTTATCAATAATTTCAATATTAATGTTTCTGCTGCATTATGCATTCTTGTACATGAAAACAAGAAATCCATGAAGGAAAGATTATAACATGATCCAAACCCATGAATGCACTCTTTTCCAAAGATCCAAATCTTGAGAAGTCAATGGTAACTATTGTTAACAAACAGAGCACAAACAAGACAAGACAAGAACTAGAAAAAAAGATGTTGTGACAATCTCTACTCATGTTTTAATCTCATGATATCAATTTATAATACATGAATTTGGCCACTTCTACATCTAGATATCACTAACAACTCATCAAGGGATCATGACAACACCTCATCAATAGATAAAGAATAAAACTCATAAGTAGGTGTGTAACATCATGCTATTTCGCACACGTCGGATGTGACTCATTTTTTAAGGACACTTGTGTGCAAGTGATCCATTTCATTATATGAATGATTGATTCCCTTATGGATTCTCATGATGAGATTGTGATTTATGATGTTATGTTATGTTATTATGTATATATAGGTGCTATTGATTGTTTTCTCGTGAGTGTGAAAGAATCTTGATAGGTTGAGAATGACGACAGCATTGATGGACCTCCTAGGACTCTGGATCGAGTGAGGGAGTGAACTGTTTATGGTTTGCATATTTCTGTTATTTCATATGTGACATATAATTGATATAATATGATGTTGTTTATGGATCGCTGACATGTTTGTTGATGGATCCAAGGTGACGAAAGATTGCTAATTAGACTCACATTTGGACTAGAGGGGTCATGCATGACAACCAAAGACATTGAGGGAGAGGTGTGAAAACATCCCTGCCACAACCAACTAGCACTCTCGTTGTGGCTCGAACTGTAGGTTAACGATTACCTAGCTTGAGAAGACCCATGATGTCATGAGGGAAGACTATGACAATCGCTCACTATGATTCTAAGGGGTGCACAATAATGTAGGGTCCTTATTCCTTAGAGGCCCTTAGTCTCCCACAAGATCACCTGGCGAAGTATTGACTCCAGAGATTTGACGTCTACCAAATTCATTCAAGAGGAAAGTGGCACCCTTGGAGAACGTAGTGCGTATTGAAGGGCATGTCATGCAAATAAAATGGAAAGAGGTGAGTTCCACCATTGGACCGTGTAGTGCGTCCTGAAGGGCATGTCATGGTTTTAACTCGGGTAAGTTAATAAACTTAGTACCTAAAAAACTATGCCTCCTTAGGACCTGGTCGGCCTTAAAATAGATGATGGTATGAGTAAATTTTAATGACTAATTGTTCCCTTAAAAACTGTCACCCAACCTAGTGAAATTAAAACCTAGGTCTAAGTAGAACATGTGAAAAAAGAAAAACTAAATAGACATGAAACATGAAGGGGGTAAGAAATTCAAACATTATTTATTAAAGTAAAAATTATAATGGAGGATTAAATTTATTAAAAGGGTAAATGATTGTTTTTGTCTAAACTTGATAATTCTAAACTTAGTTAAAAAGAAAAAGGGGGAAACTTTAAGAAAAAGAGAAACTTAAAGAAAAGGGGAAACTTAAGGAAAAAGGGGGAATGTGTAACTCGGTAAGGAATCTAGCCTTTGGAACTTTATATTTATGAACTCAACTAGGATTTAAGTAAGTCGTAAGTAATTTAATAACTTTAAGAGAATAATGGAACACCGAGCAACGTTTTTAGGAATGCTTTTAGGTGGCTAAGGGAAATAGGAAAATTTAATTAATTAATAAATTGATTTTCTAGTGCAACTAGAGGATCATGAAACATGTGTATGGGGGAGGTATTTCCTAATTAAATAAATCAAAAAGGAATCTAGTGAGGGTTTGATAAACTAATCACTTGAAAAATCTATAAAAAGGATGGCAGAGGAGGAGTATGGATCACGTCTGGTTTGCGTAAGGTTACGCTTCCGAAATTTTATCTTGACTAAATTTTTTTTGTGGGAGTTGGGATACCCATCTCGGGTAATGAGTGGTAGCTCGACCTTGTGAGGCAAGCTGGGAGCTATATTTTTCCATGGTTTTAGTGTGCGTGGCCCCTTTGCAGATCAAGGGGCTTAGAGGAAAGAAGAGTACCCCTAGCATTGGTTGGGAGGTATCAGTGAGGTCTCAGTGGTTAGCAAGCTCGAGTGGGATGAAGAGTGAGCATGAGACAAACACTTTGAATTTGACGCCTTCGGTTACAGTACGCGTGTTAAATTTGCATCGAAAGTAGTTTTAAAAGGATATGAATTTATATGTTGATAAAAATTGTATTGGCTCCCTACCTAGATGCGTGTGCACTTGTTTGTGTGGATTGATAATAAAGAAGTCGTGGTTAATTTAAAACTTATGTATTTTCTTCACCCTCATTGTGTCTTGCTTATTCTCTGTGCTTGGGTGTTTACTTCTTGATTGCTCAGCTTATGATCTCATTTCTATCTCTACGCCTTCTTATTTTCTCTTATTATTTAGGTTACATTCGGATGATTTTCGCTCACTATGTTTTGCTTATCTCCAATTTCTGGTCTCAATGTTTTTAGCCTTTATTTTGATTGAAGCTCCTCGCAGAAATCTTGTGTGTGAAACTCAGCTTTATTCATTGGGTTTTTATTTTCTGTGTGCTAGGAGAGGAACAACCTTTCGGTTGTTTTATCTTTTATAAAAACAAAATAGAACTTCTCCATAAAACAACCTTTGCACTCTTGTGGTCCTCTTTGTTGGAAATGGTGACAACAAATTTCCTATGATTAGGATTTCAGATCCAAAAATTCAGCGTTGGTTGTAACTATTCAACCCAAGTTAGAATTTGTTGTGAGCGCATTCTATAATCAGTTTTCCATGTAATTGTATATAAATTATGTAATCTCGTAGAGGCAAACATGGAGTGGTGAAAGGTGTGAGTGAGCTGTTGTAATATCCTTGATCTGAATAAAAGAAAACCAATACCTTTGCTTGGTGGACGTAGCCCAATCTTTGGGTGAACCACGTTAAATATTTGTGCCTTTTATTTATGCGTGATTGTGTTTTGTCTCATGTTAATTTGTGTTTCCACATTTGTCAAATTGCAACAAGTGGTATCAGAGTGTTGAGCATGGACAAGACATTGATGCACATAGACCGAGCAGGGTGAAGGAGCTCTGGTTTTACATCAACGTGCTGAGGCACACATGTTGAAGGGGCAACATTTCTTTTGTTTGTGGGAGCACTGACTTTTATGCATCAGCACTTGGGTTCCTTCTGGAGGGGTCTACTCCTTCACACATTTTGAGTTTTCAAGACCAACACTCCTCTAAGTGTTGGATGGGAGTGCTCATCTCCTTAAACGACTAGTGGATGGAAGCGCTGACCTCCATTTTCAATATATTCGTATGATATGAAGAATTGTTTTAAGGTATGGTATGAAGGATGTTTTATAAAAGGGTTTTTTTAATGGAGTGAATGTTTATTATATTTATGATTAAATATAATATTTTAAAGCTGGGAGCTATAAGGTTTTAAAAGTTAAAGGGTTTTTGGTTTAAAATTATTAAATCTTTTATTAAACTTTGTGGAATTTAAACCATTATTTCTCTCACATTTTTTTCGAAAGGCCTTGGTTATTACAAGCAGCGGTGTTTGTTTTGTATGTTTCCTCTAATGAAAAAGATGCAGAATGCCAAATTCGAAATTGAAAAGTTTAATGGAAAGAACAATTTTGAAATCTGGAAGGTTAAGATGCATGATCTGCTTTTGCAACAAGGCGCGGTGAAGGCGCTTTTGGGAAAAGTGAAACAGCACGCATCCATAATAAATGATGACTGGGATGAGATGGATGTGAGAGCATTGAGTGCCATATGCCTCTGTTTGGCCGACGATGTATTGTTCAACATTTTTACAGAGAAGACAGTAGTCATTTTTTGGTCAAAGATGGAAAGTCTGTACATGTCAAAATCCTTGACAAACAAGATCTTCCTGAAAAGGAAATTCTATAGTTTGTGCATGAAGGAAGGTACAAAAATAGTCTATCATATAAATACTTTCAATACTCTTCTAGTCCAGTTAGATAGCATGGGAGTAGTTTACATGGGAAATTATATTTCATCTAAAGTTGTGGGAATTGGTAGCATTCGAATTAAGATGTTTGATGGAACTGTTAAAATACTAACTGATGTAAGACATGTACCTGATCTTAGGAAGAGCCTAATCTCTTTGGGATTCTTAGACAGAGGAGGTTATAAGACTATTGTTCAAGGTAGAGTTATTAAGGTCTACAAATGAATTCTACTGGTTATGAAAGCAAAGAACGTTGGTAACCTATTTCTGTTAGAAGGGAGGACTGAATCAGATCATGCGACAAATTTATCTGAGAACGACAGTGATTCTGTTTGACTGTGGCAACAACGGTTGGGTCATATGAGTGAACAAGGATTAAAGGTATTAACTGATTGCAAGTGACTTCCTAGGCTAAAGTCTCTAAAGTTAGATTTCTACAAGCACTATATTTATGGAAAACAAAATAGGCAGAGATTTAAAACTGGAAGACACACCAGCGAAGGAATCCTAGACTATATCCATTTTGATGTTTAGGGACCATCCCCTACTATTTCATATGGAGGATCATCATATTTTGTAACTTTTATAGACAATTTCTCTAGGAAGGTGTGGATCTATATGTTAAAGAGTAAGGCTGATGTATTTACAGTTTTCAATCAGTTTAGAGATTTATTGGAATAGAGCATTGGTAGATCCATTAAATGTTTAAGAACAAATAATGGTGGTGAATTTACGTCAAATGGAGTTTGAGAATTATTGCAAGGAATTTGGGATCGATAGGCATAAAACCACTGCCTATACTCCTCAGCAGAATGGAGTTGTTGAACACATGAACATGACTCTTCTAGAGAGAGCAAGGAGTATGCTTAGTAACGCCAATTTGCAACAAGAACTATGGGCAAAAGAAACAACTACAACTTGTTATCTGGTGAATCAATCACCATCAACAACAATAGAATGAAAAATTCCTGAGGAGGTATAGACATGTCACCCTTGTAATTATTATAATCTTAAAGTTTTTGGTTGTGATTCCTATGCTTTAATTCCGAAACATCAACGTTCTAAATTAGATCCAAAATAAAAAAGGCTTATCTTTGTTGGATATGGTGATGGTATTAAGGGGTACAGGTTGTGGGATCCTACTGCCCACAAGATCACCATTAACAGAGATGTAATATTTGATGAATCATCTCTCATTAAATCAAATGTAGATGTTCAAACGAAACGACAAGAAGTACCTAAGTATGAATAGATTCAGTTTGAAACCAGTTCAAATACAGATGAAAGTGAACATGAACAAGTTTATGAAGATGTTCATGAAGAAGTTCTTACAAAAGAAAACGTGGATGATGATGACATTCAATAGATTGTGGATGAACCACAAACTTCCCTAAGGAGGTCTACACGGGTCGGAGTTCCTCCAAGAAGGTATGATGATTTTGTTTCATCAATTTCTTTAACTACTAATGATGATGAACCTTCATGCTATCGGGAAGCTATGAAGGGTTCAAACAGTGATAAATGGAAAGAAGCAATGAAGGATGAAATGAAATCATTAGAGAGGAATGCTACATGGGACCTGGTAGAGCTTCCAAGTGACAGGAAAAATGTAGGTTGCAGGTGGGTCTACAAACTGAAGAAAGGTGTTGATGATAAGCTGGAAAGGTACAAAGCAAGGCTGGTTGCGAAAGGGTATTCTCAGAAATAAGGTATTGACTTTCATTAAATTTTTTCACCAGTTGTAAAGACTATTTCAATTCGAATTGTGTTAGCATTAGTTGCATTGCTTGATTTGGAGTTGGAACAATTAGATGTTAAAACTTCTTTCTTACATGGATATTTGGATGAG
>ML811454.1:75072-111435 GCA_009831015.1 Picea engelmannii
GTATCCCTGGCGTGCAAAACTGAATGATAACTGTATTTCCCTATTAAGCTTCCTAGTGGAAACACAACCTAGGGATATTGAGGTTAATCAAGGGACACTTGTCGATTGAGTAAAACAAGTGTTGATTTCTCGTTGAATTGATTGCTCGCGCTCACTTCCAATATGGGATGTAGACCCTTGCGTGCACCATTTTATATGTTTTTCATGATGATCTAGAGTTCAACTTCTTGCACTCATAAATTTTGTGATAGTTAGGTCTTAGACACTTGCACGATAAAATTATTGAATGTAGTTACCCTGAATCGATGTTTAGTTGATTGATTGAGTGCTTGTGTTTTAAATAAAAAGTTGGGTACTCTTGCGCAATAGATGACGTGGATGCATGTTTGTTTAGTTTTAGTTTATCTCTTATGTGTACGAAAATTTAAGGTAATTTTGATGTGTAGCATAACGTTTAGATTTTCTTCTTGCGCGCACTGAAAAGTCAATAATGAATGGTTATTGTTATTTACCTCTTATGTCATGAAGGATATGGTGTAACGATCGATTGATGTGAGTTCAGTTACTAATAAAGTGGATAATTACCTTGCGACTTTTAAAGTAAAGTCAAATACTCTTGCGCCTTTAATTGAATGTAGACATTTAATTTTTAGGCATTCATCTCTTGCCCGCAATGATCATTAAGTGAATACGTTAATCTGGCAGCTGGATTATGTGCTCGCCATGTTAAGGATGTTGATTATTTGATGAATGATTCAATCGCATTCATGGAAGTTAAGTGGATATCATTACACCTTGATGATCATCAACGATGTTGCTAATTCTTATGGTGTTTATTTTTTCTTTGCAAAAAGAAATTATGTGAGTTGTGCGTCTCTTTTGTAGTCGTAACAATGGGATTGTTACATATGGTATGAGAGCGGGTTCAATCCTATGACTGTGGATAGCCACGCCTTCCACTGAATTAACCCCTTTATTTACACTTAAGAGATAATTAAAATTTATTAACCTATCTATGCAGTAAGTGTTCTTAGATGACATCGTAGAGATTCACGATGCCTCCAGTAGTACACACCCCAGAGGGGTCCAACCCCCAAGGAGAAGAAAAAGTCCTTGGGAAGAAGTCGATTGATGTAAGGGATGTGTATGGCTAGACAAGGAGCTTCCAGGGAAATGTTAGAGGCCTTGACAAATTGTCTGTACATAGATAAAGTCAGGGTGCCTATACCTTGAGGGTCAATAGCGTGCCCCAGACAGTACTGATTGCCTTCATGGAAAACTATAGAGGATTAAGTTCCTCAGTTCACGAGTGCCACAAACAGCTCAACCATCGAGGCATGGCTAGAGATCGAGGTGATGTGCTTCACGGTTATGACCTCTAGCATGAAGGTCTGCATAGGCGATCTTCAACTAAAGGGGACTTCTCTTCTATGGAGGAAGATGCTCCTACCTCAGCTAAATATGGTCATCAAAGTTGTGTTAGGGGAACAGTTCAAGGAACGGTTCCGGGAGAAGTAAATTTCATAGGAATTCGTTGAACCAACTCGATGAGTTCAAGGCCTTACGTTAGGGTGGTCGTACGGTGCCAGATTATGAGACCAGATTTATGGGATACTTCGGTATTCCTCACTTATGAACATGAAGAAGTTGGAGATCAACAAGTTCATGACTGACCTTAACTTCAACTTTCGTGCAAAGTTGAGGATTTAAATGCCTCGGACGTTGCATGATGCAATCCTATAGGCCTCTTAGATAAGGAAGATTGGACCATGGGAGTTCAGGGAGGACTCCTACAAGACCGTCTGGACTGACAACAACATCAGATGTTGTCCAGACCAGACCTCTTGGTATCAAGATACATCAATAGGACCCTTGTTAACGACACCTTGAAGATAGGTTCCTCCTCAGAGGGCTCCCTACTAGGCACCACAACATCTGTGGAAGCACCGCTAGCAGTCGTCGTTGAGGCTTGTTAGCAGAACAGACCAGTATCTTAGGTTGTTGGGCCAACAACTTCTATTTCGGGGGCAGGAATACTAGACCATAGGTGGGCGATGGACTTCTGGACTATCACCTTACCAAAAAGACTGTCTGGTTGAAAGGGCCAGAGCGTTCGAGTCAATAGAACACACTACCATGGTGGAGATGGGAAAGTCCCATAGGATTCATGGCCGCGGTAAGTAACCATCAGGCCAAGCACCATTCCACTATGATCGAGGCGTTAGGTGGCCTCGCCAATAGACTTCCATTTTTTGCTAGACCCAGTGCTATGGAGAGCTCTAATTCTAGTATCACGTTGAAGGGATTGGGTAAGGGATTTTCGATAGGATGATTTTAGATTCATCGATGTGGATTCGGGTACCAATCAGATGGTTTAATGAAGGGGTATGAACTATCGATTTAACCAGGAATAGTGTAATGAAGTCCAATGAATGTCATGATCTTAATATTTTAGAATGATATGATCAGTATGGATTGGTGGGAATCGCATCATGCGATGCTCAATGGTAAGGTGAGGTGGTTGAGCTGGACCATCTATCAAAGACAAAGAAGCGTGATTGTAGAAAGAAAATAGGGATTACCCCCAAGGTTCAATATTCCTTACAGATACAAGAGAGCACGCGCAAGGATGCAACTTATATGCATACTTAGCATTGAACGTCAAGGGCATGGTGGAAGGATTAGAAAACCTTCTCGTAGTACAAGAGTTTGCGGACGAGATTCCCAGAAGAATTTCTAGGTGTGTTGCCCGAAGCGAATATGGCATTTACCATTGACCTAAAACCTGGAATTGAACCAATGGAGATAAATCCTTATCGGGTGTCGACCCGTGAGTTGCAAGAGTTGAAAGTTCAACTCAAAGGGTTGTTAGACCTAGGACTTTTACATCTAAGTGTATTTTCTTGGAGTTCTCCTGTTAATTTCATACAGAATAAGGATGGGTCATGAATTTTTATGCTTGGTACTACAGTGTTGCGAGAGAAAAAATTATAGGAAGTGGTCACAAATCTTTCGATGGCTCATTGCTTAGGCCATGTTATCTCCGATGAAGGCATCATTGTGGATCTAGTGAAGGTAAAGACTATAATGGAGGGTCTACACCAACGAATGTCCCAGAATTGTGTATCTTCATAGGTTTAGTGGGATATTATCAATGGTTTGTCGAGGGTTCTCTGAAGAAAGCAAGTCCGATTACAAAATTGCAGAAAAGGAAAAATAAGTTGGTGTGGACCAAGAAATGCATGGAAGCATTTCGAAGGATCAAGGAGCTGTTGACGATAGATCCAGTATGTAAAGTCCCTAGCATAGACGAGGGATTCTTGGTATGCATTGATGCATCTAAGAAAGGATTAGATGGAGTCTTGAGGCAAGAAAGTTGAGTGATCTATTATATATCGAGGGAGTTAAGGAAGCATGAGGAGAACTATGCAATGCATGATTTGGAGTTGCTAGCCATCGTAGAGTGTAGAGACACTACCTGTTTGGAAGAAAATTTGAATTAAAAACAAATCTTTTTGGTTTACAACACATTTTTATGCAAAATGACTTGAACTCTCGGCAAAGGCGTTAGTCAGAACTGCTTGTCGATTACAATATTGAGATTTCCTACTTAAAAGGAACAATGAACAGAGTGGAAGATGCGTTGAGTTGGAGACCACGCATATTTTCAGTGATACCTCTTCAAATGAATCTACGTGAAGGGATTCT
Organism: Picea engelmannii; assembly: GCA_009831015.1. Lineage (NCBI taxonomy): Eukaryota > Viridiplantae > Streptophyta > Pinopsida > Pinales > Pinaceae > Picea > Picea engelmannii. Next base: position 78,781 of record ML811454.1, read on the forward strand.
AACTACAACACGACGTTGACTGGTATAGAGAGGGTAAGGATTTTTCAGGAAGGACACCATGTTGGTACCCAAAAATTGAGGGTTATATTGTGGACAATGATAGATCCTTGAGATATAATAAATGGATTTACTTACTGCCCAACAACTAATTAAGAAGTTTTCATCTTATGCGAAGCTCATAGAGCAGTGTACATGGCTCATCCAGGAGTCATGAATATAAGGACCAACCTTAACCCCTTATTCTTCTCGAAGGGATAAAGGTGGACATCATCAATTGTGTGGCAAGATGTTTGGAAGGTCGGTAGGTGAAGGATGAACATAGACATCTAACAGGATTGCTACAACCACACACTATTCTGAAATCAACATGGGAGGTCATTTTGACAGACTTTACTGTTCAATTGTCGTTGACAACAAGAATGGATGACCCGATTATCGAGACGATTGACACTCTAATGAAGAGTTCACATTTTTTGCATGTGCATACGATGCATCAGGTGACAGATATTGCTAGAGTTTATATCAACAAGATTTTGATACTGCGAGACGTACCAAAGTAATCATATCTTATAAGGGATTTAGATGTTTTCAAGACGATTTGGACGAGTTCCCAAGAGGCCTTGGGAACACCACTAAACTTTAGTACATCAGGTCCTTGAGATAGACAAGATGACCGAAGGAACAAACCAATTTGGGAAGGTTGTGTTCCGTATGTGTGTGTTGGACCAACAAAAACATTGGGAATAGTTATGGCTTCTTATCGAGTTTATGTGCAACAAAAACCATCAAAGCACCATTACTATGGCTCCATTTGAGTTTCTTTATGGGTGGACATGTCAAATGCCTTGATTTGGGATCGACTCATGGGTGGGGTCCTGGTAGGACCAGAAGCGAACCAAGAATTGAAGGAACAATAACAAACAATATGAAATGGGATGGAAGAAACACATAATCGACAGATGGGTTTGTTGATGTGCATCAAGACGAACATAATTATGAAGGGCCTAATAACTAGTTGTGCCTCATCCTTTGTGGCATTGTGCGATGTTTATCGTGTATCTGTGTGTGACTTTAGGTCAGTGATCCTATGCATGAGATTGGTTCAGTTCTTGGTGGATGTTGGGCAAGGGTGCACTCACAGCAGAGCCAATATTCATTACAGACCTTTGAATTCGTCAGCTACAATGTCTAACAATCAAATAGGTCAACGTCCAATGGGACAAGTATAGTTCGCACTCGACTACCTAGGATGACACATATAATATGCGTGAGTAGTTTCCATTTTGGTTTGATCGCTAGACATTTAGATATTGTCAGATACTTTATTTTTGCATTGGTATACTGTGATACTTCGGGACAAAGTTTAAAACAAGAGGGGGTGAATGTAACATCTCTCTCTTGTGCACACATAAGATGTGACTTATTCTTTAAGGGCACTTGCGTGCAAGTGATCTAGTTCATTATATGAGTGATTTCTTCGCTTATGGATTTTGATGATGAGATTGTAATTTATGATGTTATGTTATGTTATTATGTATAGACAGGTGCTATTGACTAGGTTCTCCTGAGTGTGAAGGACTCTTGATAGGTTGAGGATGTCAACGACATCAATGGACCTCCTTGGACTCTAGATCGAGTCAGGGAGTGGATTGTTTTTGTTTGTGTATTTTTGTTATTTCATATGTGACATATGAATGATATATTATGATGTTGTTTATGGATCACTAACATGTTTGTTGATGGATGCATGCTAGCAAAATCTTGCTAATCAGACTCACATTTGGAGTAGAGGGGTCACGCATGATAACCAAAGACATTGAGGGAGAGGTGTGGCAACAACCCTGCCACAACCTACTAGCACTCTCGATGTGGCTCAAACTGTAGGTTAACTATTACCTAGTTTGAAAAGTCACAAGACCTAGGATGTCGTGAGGTAAGACTGTGACATTAGCTCATGATGATTCTAAGGGGCACTGTAATGTACCCCAAATTTACCAAAAAAAAAATAAAAATTGTTAGGGACATTAGATTTCTTTTCATCTTCGAAAACTATTTCAAAACATAACTTTAATATATGTAGGTAGTTTTGTCATTACTATTGAATTTCAAAAATCTTATGCTTATCCTTTTCTTGATACAACTGTACTATCATGTAGAAATGACTTTATCTCTAAATTTACTGGATGTTATACAACAATCATATTGCATGAGAGTTAAGGGATAGCTTGACTATTCCCTATTATACTCATGACCATTAAATTTTACCCATTAAGATACACACTCACCTATGTTACTATGTGCAAAGAGATAAGTCTCCTATTGGACATCATTCCTACTCAATGGTGAATGTATAAAGAGCTTAACATTTAAACTATTATAACCCCAAACTAGTATTACCACCATCTTTATGCTCAAACATTACCTTATACATTATAGGGGTCCTATACAGAATTCAATCCATAACATAGGTGTTTCCTTTATCATATACATCGCAGATTTTTATCAAAGGGAGGGTTTACTTATTAGGCTTTGATATCACGATAATTCATTCATTGTAATGTGTCTATGCTTAAAGTTCCGACCACTATTGCAATAGGACTAACCATACGATTAACATTTGGTATCGTTATGAAGCCCCAACGATACCAGCCACCAATCCCGAGTTCAATAACAAGCTGGAACTAGAAGGGTAAAACTCTTAACTAACAACAGACGACTGTGACTAAAAGTACAATCATAACCCTAACTGGCTAGCATCGAAACTCTGAAATAAATCGGTATGAAGTCAAAATAAAGGAATTGTCAGTGGTTGATTAAAACCCTGTCTAAACCATATATGGCTACCTGCGAAGGCACCTCCCTAGAACTGTCACTCGACCACCATGTCCAACCTAATCTTGCCACCTCCATCGTTTCACTTGGAAATGTACTATTGCGTATCCCTCACTATACGCCTCTGAGGAGGCCTGAGGTAACTCATTTTAACTCTTCACTCCAGGCATGTAGAGGTTTTATATCTGCGTGTTTTTCATTCCTTTGTTACTAGTTGGTGAGAATGCACAACCCAGTCCTAATTAACAATACGATGGGAGATCCTTCAGGCGGATCCGATGCTCCTACTACAGATGAAAAGGTAATCCTCACATCCTGTAACTTAGGCATACCATAGTTTTGCACTGTAATAGATTACTACTTTTATAAGAATTCCATATCGGTTTGCTTCTCTAGTTTTACAGTTCTTGAACTAGGGTCTATAAGGTTCCTTTAGATGTTAGCAGTACCTAGTTATCTCGTTGTATTATCTCACCTCCTACCGTAAGAAATGTTGCAATTTAATAAGCCACTACTCAATCTTAAGGGATTTTCATTTGTCATTGTGGAGTTACCCATAAATCTTCGGCCTCATCCCGTGAGAGATATCCTACCTCTTCATTTTGTAACTCTGTTTTGTAGTTTTCTGGTGGCACTCTTAAGATGACAAAGGTATTTGTGAGTATGAGCATACGATTTAACCTATGTAGTTTTCCTTCACACATTATGGCCTCACATTACCCACCAGTGGGACTCATTTCTTATTGGAATGTAAAAACCCTTGAGGTCTCGTGGACACAAGCCATTAGTTTCATATTATCTTAATTAAACAGTCGTCAAAATCCTCTGCGTTTTAACGCTTAGTTATCTAAACACATTGTCCTCCTAGTTCACATCATGCATGCCAATTAAAGAATAGAACTCCACGCATCACTTGTTATCATCTGGTTTTCTCCAAACTGTCCATTGGGAAGTCTTTAACCTTCTGTCTGTAAAATTCCCTTAGTAAAATGTCGTAAAGGTGATCATTCCTTGTATGACCATTGCATAAATTAATCTCTATTTTTTTTTTTAAGTAGGATAGGCATAAGTATCCCCTGTACTAATGACCGTCGGTCTAAGAGGTCTATGTTCACTTCCAGATTAATTTAGATCTTACTTTGTTTTAAAGACACCCATTTGTAAATTATTTCTAGATTGGATAGGGTAAAACAGTATTCATTGAATTAGGTCATTTCTATGTCTTTATCTTTTAAGGGTTATTATGGTGGATGAACTCTTATTATGAGGCAAATAAATCAAAAATGTACATTCTATGTATACGCAAAGTATTGTGTGCCCTTTAAGGGTATTTGCGGATTTACGAAACTTCTCGGTCACTGGACTTGTCTGACTTCTTCCCACTGTACAATCCATAAACCATAATACACTCTTGTTTACAAATTTATACATTTTATTTATTTGCGGTTATAGAACGAAGTCCAAATGCTCTGATAAAAAGGAGCGCACGATTTACCTCTGGCAAAAACACACGTGTGATCTATGTGATTTAACCTAGCTCTGCGTGATTCTATAATTTTCAACTCTAATTTATGCTAGGGAATTAGTTAACCTCTGTAGGGTTTTGATTGTGCTCTGGTTATTTGCTTCATGTAGTTTATTGTACATTGTTTAACTTAAGATTTAATTCCTTGTGTATTAAAGCATTATATTGAGTTACAAAAAACTAATGATGGGGCCCTGTTTTCTTTGCGAGGGTACCCATCAGTTATTCATGTGTCCACTCCTCCCCTTCTGACTGTGGACAGATCGCCTCTTCAACGTCGATGGGGAACCGCTTCCATGCCAATTATAAGCTAATTAATATTCATTTGTTGAATCTTTAATATTTATTTTCATTTTATTACTTTAACACAGTTTACTAAGTCTATCAATTTTCCCCTTGTAGGATTAATCACTTCGTAGGAATGGATCAAGGGGATCACCTTTCTTGAAAAGGTATTCAAGTTCCAAACCATGGCATTCAATTTAAAACTCCTCAAGTTCGATTTTCTAGTGATACAGGTTCCTCACCGGGTTTCATGGATAAACCAATTATTTGTAATTAAATTCTTTAATGGAATAAAAAGGTTGTAAAAGAAACTCCATTTTGAATATGATTTAACAATTTAAACAATTGTGGTAGCATGTATTATGTAAACTATTGAATCTCTATTGGTCTATGGACCAACACATTTAGAATGTAAATTTCCTTTCATAAGAGAGGACTGTTATTCTCTTTATCTAAATTTTATGGTACATGTACAATGACTGAAATGGTATTCTACATGTATATATGTATACAAATATATATCTATATGGATACATGTAAATTTCCAGAAAACACAATAGTTCTAACATTCTTTATGTTTGGTTAAACATATACGTATATTACTATCTATAAATGTATAAGTCAACTTCATTTGCAATTAGAACTCACAATAGCTTTCCTATCTTTACTAAATCAGTATAATCAATAGATAAAATAATTATCCTGTAACCATTTCATCCTGTTAGCTAATAATCAACAAAACATTTAATGAGAGAACAAGTAGATGTATATATCTGAATAAGATGATCAAGCACAAATGGAACAACCAAGTTCCACCCAACCGTAGAACAGAACAACCAAAATACATTCTTCATTTACCCCCTAGCCTGACCATGAGTCCATAAGGGCGAATTGAAATTATCCTCTTTTTCTACAGTCCTCCTTTCATATTAGAAAATTCCCTTGCCTCACACCCAATAGGTGTTCATAACAACAAGTAATATCCTTTCTCCAACATACTAATCAACATCCTGCCTCCTCCTGTATGTTGTATATCATGAGCATCTTATGCCTAGGTATTTTTCCCTCCTCGGGAATTTTCGCAGCCTTACAAATCCATAATTTTTAGGGGTTGCTAGTGGTCAAATTCCTCATTCACCACTTGTAAAATTCAGCCCTGAGGTAACTCAAGTTTGTTCCCCACTCATGGAGTCATGGTGAGCTATTTTTAACATGGTTGTTCCATTTGTCCTTCAACAATTAATATATAAAAATATTTGTCTTTTACATGTGTCACACTGAAAGAGTTAGTTGGGAAAGTCATATATTTTCCCAATAGTAACAAATAATAAATTACAAATAATTAAATTCCAAATTTAGATTTTCCATAAATGGCAATAATTTTCCAAATGCAAATTTTCCAAAAACGGAAATTTATTCCTAAGTGCACACAGACTTTAATAATTAATTATTTTTGGGGATATTACATCCTTCCCCCCTTCATTAAAACACTGTCCTCAGTGTTCATTCCTCTCTCCGAATAGGGTTGGATAATATTTCTGCAAATCTTCCTCCAAGTCCCAAGGGGCCTCCTCAAGACTAAAGGGATTACACTACACTTTTACCTAGGTGATGGCTTTGTTCCGTAGTATTGTTTCTCTCCTGTCCACAATATGAAGAGGTTCCTCTTGGAACTCGCCTTCTGGTTCCACCTGCACCATGTTCCAATCAATGATGTGAGTAGGATCATGCATATACTTTTTCAACAAAGAAACATGAAAAACATTATGAACTCTTAAATTTACAGGGAGTGCAAGTTGATATGCCACAGGTCCAATTCGAGCTAAGATATCGATGGGACCAAAAAACCTAGGTGCCAACTTTGAACAATTCCCTAGCTTCGGTGATCTTCTTCTTTCTTTGACTTTCAAATAAACGTGGTCTCACACTTGAAATTTCTGGTGTCTCCTTTTCAAATCTGCATAGCTTTGTTGTCTGTCCTATGCCTCTTTTAAATTATGTTGTACCTTTCTTATTGTTTTCTCCATTTCCTGGAGAATTTATGGTCCCATCATAAGTCTGTCAATTGGGTTATCCCAGCTAATTGGAGTTGTACATTTTCTACCCCACAGTACTTCGAAGGGACTAATCTTAGCTGACGTCTAATAGCCATTGTTGTACACAAATTCCACTAAGTGTAGGTATTCCTCCCACTTAGTTGGTTTCGTCCTTACGTACATTCATAACATATCTTCCACAATATGATTCACTCATTCAGTTTTCCCATCAGTTTATAGATGGTAGCTTGTGTCAAAATTTAGGTTAGTATTCAACCCTACAAACAATTCTTTCCAAAACGTTGATGTAAATTTGACATCTCTAACTGAAATCACCATTTTAGGGATACCATGCAATCCAAATATTTTAGCGATGTTAATAGATTTATAAGTAAATTTCACAAGAATAAAATTTGAAGACTTGATAACTTTATCAATCACTACCATAATTGAATCATTTTTCTTTTGAGTTTTAGGCAAACCTGTGATAAAGTTCAGTGAGATAGTCTCCCACTTCCATTCTGGTGTAGGTAGAGGTTGTAGCAGGCTGACTGCATGTTGATGTTCATCATTCACTAGTTGACAATCTAGGCATTTAGATAAGTATTCAACTGTCTCACCTTTCATGTTAGGCCAGTGAAACAACTTCCTCAATGTTGTTAACATTTTCTGGTATCCCGAATGACCAAAATATGGCTTCTTGTGCACTTCATCCAAAATTGTTAGATGTAATTACATAGAATATGGTATGTATAACTAGTTTTTGAATCTTAGTAGTCCATTTCTATCCAAACTCAGATCTATTCTGTCCAATTTTTTTGCATTATCTTGTAAATATGTTATTGTTTTGATATATTTTTCATCATTACCACTTGCAGATCTTATCCTTTGTTCAATGTCTCTTTCTTCTCTGCTAATACTTATCTCAAACAGTCCATTAGTTCTCCTACTTAAGGCATTTTCAACTTTGTTTTATTTACCCTTGATGTGTCTTACTTCGAAATTGAATCCACTCAAGAAGGCCAGCCACCTTGTTTGTCTTATGTTAAGATGTGGTTGACTAAATAAGAAATTCACACCACTGTTAGCGGTTAGCAATAGAAATTTTCTGCGCATTAAGTAGTGTCGCCACATTTTTAGTGCATGAATTACAACTGCTAATTCCAATTCGTGTGTGACGTAGTCCCGTTCATGATCTTTTAGTTTTCGTGACTCGTAAAAAATAGCGTGCCCTTCTTGAGTTAGCACACCTCCCAAGCCTTCTTTTCTCACATCCATGCAGACTATAAATTCTTTATCAGGTTCTGGTACCCTTAAAACAGGTGTTGTAGTTAGCAGTTTTTTTAACTTATTAAAACTATCCTGACATTTCTATGAGCAGGTAAACTTTGTCCCATTTTTCTGTAGGGATTTGATTGGGTATGAAATCTTAGAGAACCCCTCGATAAATATGCAGTAGTAATCGGTAATTCCCATGAATGACCATATGTCTGCCACATCCTTAGGGATAGGCCATTACATTATGGCTCTTATATTCTTTGGTTCACCTACAATAACTTCTTCAGATATTATGTGTCCTAGGTATTGTATTCTCTTTTGGTATAAGTCACATTTGTCAAATTTTGCATACAACTTGTGTTTCCTTAAGGTCTTCAATACTATCCTTAGATGTTCTTTGTGTTCCTCTTCCATTTTCAAGCAAACAAAAATGTTGTCAATAAATACCAATTTTTTTAATCCAAATATTGACTGAATATGCTATTCATTAAACACATAAATGTTTTTGGTGCATTAGTGAGCCCAAACAGAATAACAACAAACTCATAATGTCCATATCTCATTATAAAAGTTGTTTTACTTATATATTCATCCTTTATTTTGACCTGGTGATAACCAAATCTTAAATATAACTTAGAGAAAATATTTTCTCTTCCCACTTAGACAAACAGGTCATTAATCCTTGGTAGAGGGTACTTTTTTTTAATCGTCATCTTGTTTAACTGTGGACAATCAATACATAATCTTAAAGTCGGATCTATCTTTTTAACAAAAAGGACCAGTGCTCCCCAAGGCGAGACACATGGTTTGATGTACTCCTTGTCCAATAGTTCTTGTAGTTGAATTTTCAGCTTTGTTAATTTGGGTAAACTCATCCTATAGGGTTCCTTAGATATCAAGGATGATCCAAGCAGCAAATCGATAGAGAAATCTATCTCTCTTCTTGGAGGCAGTTATGGTATTTCATCCAGAAATAAATATCTAACCTCATGTAAGACTGTAAAGTCTTATAGGCTTGGTTTATCTTCCTTTTCTAACAGATTTGTCACTTGAATAGCATAAATCTGACAACCTTTATTCATGTTTTTTTCTTAAACTACATTGTTGAAATCTACCTAACTGAGACTAGTTTTTTGATACCTTGTACTGTCCTAACTGTGTTATTTTTGTCTCTGTAAGTAAGTAATTTTTTTGTAACAATCAAAAATTACTTTATGTTTCTCTATCCAGTCCATTCCAATGATTATATTGTACGATCCTAAAGGTAAAATATTCATATTTAATTTTTTATTTTGGCCATCTAGACTGAGTTCATAATGAGACATGAAATATGTTATTTTTCTCTTAGTCCCTGTTGCTAGCTATACTAACTAGTATTTAGTATGTTTACTTTCTTAATCTAGTTTGAATCAACTAAACTAGGAGTAACATAACTTAGACTAGTTTCGAGGTCAATTAAACTTGAAATATGATTATTATTAACTTTACCTTCAACCTCCACTATAGTGGATTGATGATCATCTTGTCAACCATCCACAACTGCATTACTTTGTGTACGTTTCTGCCCACATCTCCCATTGTAGAGGCCTCTTATAGGCTATGAAATTTGTTCCTTTCTGTGAAAGTTAAAATTGGACAGTTCCTCCTTAAGTGAGGTTCTCCACACTCCCAACATTTTAACGGTTCCCTAGGGTTGTTGCCAAATTTCTTGGTTCCCAGGTTAACTAGTCTACCTCCCCCTTGGGTATTCTATTTATTAGAGTGAGAATCTTTCCTTTGGAAGTTATTTCTCATGTTTCGGAAAGGGGATGGTTGGAATCCTTTATTCCACTGATTCATTTTTTCTTGTTTCTTATCCTTCCAAGCATTGGGAATTTTAGACCGTTGTTTGTACTGATCATAGCACATTCAGGCCTTTCTAAAAAAATCGCTTAAGGTCTTGGGATTGTTGAATTCAATTCTGTCTTTATAGGACTGTGGTATCCATCTTAGGAATCACTGTATTTTTACTTTGTCTTCTTGTATGTATGGCACAAATATTAATAATTCAAGAAATTCGTTTATCAGGTCATCCATGGTCATTTGTCTAAGTCTTAGCTCATAAAATTCTTTGGTCTTTCTTTCATAATAACTTTCTGATAAATATTGTTTCTTGAATTATTTCTTGAAATCTGACCATTCCATCTGTTTCTCTTTTAAAACCTTGGCCAATTTCAGGTCCCACCACCTGATACTCACTTTTCCCTTCAGGTTATAAATGGCCATTTTGACCTTCATGTTACTAGAATAATTATAGATATGTAAATACTTCTTTATATTCATCAACCATGCTTCAGCCTCCTCCCCTTTCCTAGACTCTCCATCAAAGGTGGACGGTTTGATATTATTGAATTCACCTTTTAGGTGATCCACCTATTTTCTTTTCCTTCCAGTGGATGTTTTATTTTTTGCTGTTGGTGTGCCTTCAGAAGAACTATTCTCGTTTGTTGCTTCTGGACCAGAATTTTTGGAGGATCTTTTTCTAACCTCTTCTTCCTTGTCATTTTCCTTTGGAATCTTCTTTTTTACGATGCTACGTGGAAACACTTCATTTGTCTCTTGTTTTTCCTTGTGTTCCTTTTTCAGCTTCTCATTATCTGCCTTGAACGCTTGCAGCTCCACGATAATGTTTCTCATTGTTTCCAGAACCTAGGTGTCTTAAATTCGTTCATTGTTCTATCCAGGCTCTTTAGGAGGTCCTTGATCAAGATTATCCTCAAGTATGATCTCCTCTTCGTTTTATGCTTCCATTATCACAACAAAACAAAAAAAATAAAAATTGTTTGTAACAGTAAGCATTTTTGTTAGTTTTTCCTTTAACAGGATAAAATGTACTAAACTAATTTTGGCCCTTCTCTAAGGTCCAAGAGTTGTAACCTTCAACTCTGATACAATATGTAATGTACCCCAAATTTACCAAAAAAAAAAAAATGTTAGGGACATTAAATCTCTTTTCATCTTCGAAAACTATTTCAAAACATAACTTTAATATATGTAGGTAGTTTTGTCGTTAATATGGACTTTTGAAAAGCTTACACTTATCATTTTCTTTATACAACTCTACTATCATGTAGAAATGACTTTATCTATGAATTTAATCTATGCTATACAACAATAATATTGCGTGACAGTTAAGGGATTGCTTGACTATTCCCTAGTCTAACCATGACCATTAAAGTTTACCCATTAGTATACACACTCACCTATGTTACTATGTCTGAACAGATAAGTCTCCTAGTTGACATCATTCCTACTCAATGGTGAATGTATAAAGAGTTTAACATTTAAAATATTATAACCCGAAAATACTATATTATGCTAAAACATTAACTTATACATTATAGGGGTTCTATATGGAATTCGATCCATAACATAGGTGTTTCCCTTATCATATACATCACAGATTGTTATCAAAGGGAGGGTTTACTTATTAGGCTTGTATATCACGATAATTCATTCATTGTAATGTGTCTATGCTTAAATTTTCGACCACTATTACAACAGGACTAACCATACGGTTAACGGTAGGTATCGTTCTGAAGCCCCAATGATACCAGTCACCAATCTCAAGTTCGATAAAAGGCTATAAATAGAAGGGTAAAATGCTTAGCTAACGAGAGACAGGTGTAACATCCCCAAAAATAAATTATTTTTAAGTCTAAAATTGCTTAGGAATTTATTTTCGTGTTTGGTAAATTCAAAATTGGAAAATTATTGCCCTTTACGACAATTCTGAATTTTGAATTTAGTTAGTTGTAATTAATAATTATGACTATTGGGCTAATATCTGATTTGACCCAACTAACCCTTTGACTATGACACTTGTAAGAAACAAATATTTTTATATTTATTGTTGATGGACAAATGGAACTGCCAGGTTAAAATCAACTGACCATGACTCCATGAGTCAGGAACATGTTGGAACTACCTCAAGGTTGAATGTTACAAGTGGAAACTCAAGAATTTGGCCATTGGCAGTCCCTGAAAATCAGGGATTTGGAAAGCTGTGAAAATTCCCAACGGGAAAAGACCTGGGCACAATTGTTTTTGATATATAGCATAAGGGAAGAGGTAGGATGTTGCCTAGTATGCTAGGAGGGAAAGGGAATTATCTCTTCTTGTTAGGAACACTAATTTCTGAGTGTGAGGCAAGGAGACACTGCTAAAACTGAAGGACTATTTCTGAGGAGGAGTTCTGAGTTCTCCCTCATGGATTCATGGTCAGGTTAGGGGGTGAAAAGGACAAGTAAATTTGTTGCCTTGTCCTAAGGTTGGGAGGAACTTGGCTGTTCCATTCGTTGTTCGCCAATTGTTCAGATATGTCCATCTACTCCTTCTCTGGTCAAATGTTTTTTTTGAATTATTGACTGATAAAATTGTATCTGTTTAAATATGGATGAATTGTGTTGTTTATTAATTTCTGTTGAAATGGGATGAACTGTGGGATAAACCCTTACAGTTTAGTTGTAGGCATTTGGAAAAAATGTCTATGTATCTTGTCTGGGAATGAAATTTAATTTTGGCAAATAATAGGAGATACATTTGTATTAAATAGAATATCATTTCAATACTATACTAGATATCTGATTCATATATATCTAGATATTCGGTGTGGTAGTGAACTAAATACTGTGCAAATGCTAAAGGAGTTTTTGGAACTAAATCTGGGATTTAAACATATGAACATATATATCTTTGTAAGCCCTCTCTCTAGTTCTGGACGATTTTCTCTAAAGAATTAAATTATTGTTGGAATATACATATACATATACATATACATATACATATACATATACATATAATGGAATAATATATAATGATATAATGGAAAAAGAATACTATAACTAATCGAAAACAAAGTTCTTGAATGAAATACTAGAGGAGTGAAATCCCGATGAATTGAAAGACAAAGATTTTGAAACCCTATATTTTGTATGCACATATTTTTTCGATAAGTTTGAATTACACAACTTTATTAACAAATAAAAAAACCGTTCCAACTTCAGTATAAGTATCAGACCGAAACAAAGAATTGACTAATAGAGATTCCATCTAAGTCGACTATTCAATTATAAACAATGGTATAGTCCTGCTCATATCATCCTATTACACAGCAACAAATTTTTTGTCCTTATGTCTTTTCTTTAAATTGAAGATACAAACATAATGGATCAGTCATCTTTATGAACCTAAACAACTTCACCCATGATGATTATTTTTCTAGATTAGAATCATATCTTTCCTTAGAAATCTAGGGCACTCTCTTAAGAGTGGTAAAATGAAACCTGAGTACCTTTCTTGAACAAGGTGTGGTTATGATCCATCGCAAAAATTTGTAAACCTACAAGGAATACGAGATGATTATTCTTAGCATCGAATAGAAACCAAACAAACTTAAACCATTAAAGGTAAAACAGATAATACAATGAAGGTATCATCTTATAGGGTAATACTTATCTTGAATTGTCATAGGAAAACTCCCATCCATAGTCTCAATCCATTGACACACCAAAAGGGGAGGAGTGAACTTGAAATCCTGATGGGTACCATCGCACCAAAAGAGGGTCCCATCATTATATTGGCTACCAAATTGATTAAAGAAAAAATTCCAAGAAAATTAATCAAGTCAACAATAATAACACCATAGAAATTTCACATCTGAACTGCAAAGGGATTCACGTGGTATCGGTAGGTCGAATGCATGAATCAATTCAGAGTATCAAAAGCTTGTAAACACAGAGTTATATGTTATATGACAAATACATTTACCAAAATCTAACATGGACTGACTTTCTATGATGAAGAGGATGCATTTACTCAAAGTTTAAATATAGAGTTAACATTCATGCCAAATACCAAGCTTCGACTGGTATTTGTGACAGAAAGACAACAATAATATCCAAATGAAAGATGATAACCCAAATTTAATTATAGACTCAAATATTTGTATGTTGCAATATACTTCTTAACAAATTGTTCGGGGCACATAATTCCCACTTTTTAATTATATATATATATATATATATCGAATGGAAATACATAAATACTTTAAGAGATATTTCAGCCATAAGAATCCTCCAGCGGTCTGATAAAACCTACCGAATGGTGGAATCCCAAGATAAATTCAGTATGACAATACCCAACAGAGGGAAGAAATGTCATAATACATTATCAAAAGGAAATTGTTTCACCCGATCAGAGTATAACTTGCAACACTAGGGCACCATGCATAAAATTAGGGAACCCATAGAAGAAAGTAGAGGCACAACAAAAAACCTAAGAAAAAAATACCTATATGTTAACCCAGAAAAATGCTTGTGCAAAGTTGTTGAATTTGAAAACAAGGAGGCAGAGCACCGAGTCTTTTTTAGAAAGGGTTAGAATAAAACAAAAGAGAAGTCTACTTATCCACGACTGACAATAGTCCAGGGAATTAAGAAGGGAATAGCGATAATGGGAAAGACCTTCATTGAAAGTCGTAAAAATTTTACAGTACAAAGTGTTTTCTTCCACTATAACGAAACCCCGAAGGTCCCATCCAACTATTAGAACACAAGAGCATTATAGAATTACCAGGGCAGGCAGGTAGATTTGCATGCTTCCACCGGAAAAAACAATTCCTCCGGGTCGCTAACCTCCCTCGCCGATAAAAACGTAGAGCTACTTCGATAACTTCACAAAAATGAAAACTCATATTTAATAGACCTCAATTTCATAATAATAAAAAAAAAACTTATAAGGGGCATTAGGCTCTAAATCTTTAAAACAAACTCATAATAAGAGAAATCCTATTTTTCCTACTTGTTAAATTCAGATAACTATTGTATTCACTTCCCTTTCTTAACATGACAGACTCGTCATCCAGTGTTCTCTTCTTAGCTTTCATTTAAGTCATAGTAACTTTTACAAGGAAAATACAAGTTATATTAACTTTAACAAGGAATATGGGTTATTCTTGGAATAAGGTAGAAGTAACATATAGCTCTAATAATTAGGGTCCTATCCTTTCCTATAAAACATATGCGTGCAAGTCTATAACTCCAATACCACCTATAATACATTATACACACAATCAATATTGACGAATTGAATTGCTTCGTTGTTATGTTCATCGATTTGGCTTCCAAAAGTAACTAAGTTTTCGATGGTCCCCTTGGTAACATCTGGTTGACTGAGAGTCTTTCCTTTTCAACACAGTCTAAGTAATTTTCTAGTTAGGCATGCTCTATAGTCCAACAGTTGGTTAAAATTTACTTGTTTTAAGTGAAGTCTAACTACCGATACCAACTGGACTAGAAGTAACAAAGGGTTAATGTTTTTTGAGCATAGGTTTTGAGGAGGCCGTCATTGTCCTGATAAGAGAATTAAGGATGTCAGAAGGTTTGATAGTCAAGAGTTAATATCAAGCCGACCATTAAATGGCGTCGGTGAGGGACGAGGGTCGATCATGTACCCTCATCAAATCCAAACACACCCAGTCATTCTTATCACATGACGCATTCCCTGTTGTACTCGTCGTATTCAATACATGTGGGGCTCGTTGTTTCAGGGTAACAATGGTTGTTTATAGTCATTTTGGAGCTAGTTTGTCCCACCTTTGGCCTTGCATTTCCCACTTTGTTTCTGGACTTCTCATGGTGTGTTGAGTATGGGGACAAGGTGCACCTCTCAAAAATGCCCCTCCTAACGGTAAGTAATTGTTTCCTTTGCTGTAATTTTTGTTTCAACACTCTGTAAGGCCCTTCCAACTTAATGTTCCTTCTATTTCCTTCCCATGATTCACATAGGTATCATTTCATTCTTATATTGTTCTTTTAGTCACCTTTTGTACTCACTGGTTCAAGTAATGGGTTTCTCTCTGTCCTAGCACACACCGTTCCTCTACAGAATCATGACTCCTAAATTTATTTTAGGTTAGGGTTTCGTATGTGCTTAATTTTCTATGATGGTATGTGAATCCCATGGCAAGCCTGTAATGCCATTTCCTATCCTGGTTGGGTGTCTGTAAGGAGATTTTACTCTCTGGTCCTCTATTTACCCAAATTATTCAACGAAAGACACACGATTGTAATTTCTCTTATTTGAAGGTCACGTATGTAATTAGTCGTCAGTCAGATCCTTAACACCAGACTTCCATCCTATGAGAATATATCCTAAGGATGATTGTGTTTACTCTATTCACACCCATTTGCTTATGAATCTGAACGTATTTTCAAAAGAGCATGCACGACTGGGACTCTCGTCTCTATACTATCTCAACATCCCCTCTCTTAGTTAACAAATTCACATGGGTGCGAGCTAGATTTATTGTTATTTCTTAAAGGCCCGAAACATCCCATATTTACTTTATTTTTTAATTAAATATTAGTTTATGCTTGTCATGTGACCTATATATATGTGTGTGTGTGTGTATTCAACATTCGAATAATCAGTAGTTGTAAAATTTCCTTTGGTTATTAACTGGTCCTTAATGCTAATGGTGGGCCTCTCTGATTTTTTTGTGAGGGTACCCACCATGAAGATTTTGGGCCCCTTCTCCCTTCTCGGTCTGGAAGGCACGCGGTTCGTTGCACAAGTGAAGGATGTCAAACTCCTCCAACTACAGAGAAGAAATTACTTCAGCTATTCTTTCTTATTACTAACTTAAATCCTCTTATCAAGATTATAATGATTCATTTTTGCAATGTACAGGGTTTTAAATCTCACGAAGTTATGAAGTACAACTCTTGTCACCTGCGTAAGAGGTATTCAGGTTATGTTATGCCTTTTCCAAGAATCTTAGGCATTCAGGGTAGAATAAATGTTTAACCTTCTGTGGTAGAGATCGTTCTTTTTCCGTTGTTTATTATCTCTTTAAAGAAATTTCTTTCATGTTTCAATACGAGAGTTTACTGTAAAACTAAGGGTCTCACCAACAGGCTTAGTCAGATTTCTTTACCGGCCCCTAACTCGACATTTTGAAATGGAAAAAGAGGTTTAAATTCTTTTTATATATTGGAGTTAATTGATACCATGATTTGCATGATATTTATTCATTCATTTCTATAACTCTACCTTGAATTTTTATCATCGTAGGCCCTTAGAAAAAATAAAGGTACTGGAAGTGTAACCCTTTACGTTTATAGTTGTACATTTCAGTCTAAGCTTGTAATAATTAGATAGATCACATATTTCTTTTCAAAATTTCCCCTACTTCTGCATATATACGAACTATCTGAAGTTATTTTATTTCCGATCATAAAGGGATTGCGCAGATCAATGCATTGGGTAATGGTATAGGCCTGAGTCTATTAGTATATCAAAATAGAGTGAAATTCCCCAATTCTATTAATTATCTCTGTACAATTTCTTTATGCATATGTGATCGCATATAAATATGTTGGTCATTTTTGGTTATCCTGTGGGTATTTTTGTAATGATCGGGTCCTCTCGTCTACAACTCTGGAAAGTGTATATTTCTTTATAGTGTTATAGTGCCTTTCTAGATGACCCACGGTAGCATTTTTCAGGAAAGAAAAGACATATAAAATCAAACTATTTTCATATAGTTCCTACCATTTCGTAATTCTTCTATTATTGCGATTGAAATCCTGCTGAACTGATTCTTTACTTACAGAGTATAGAACAGATATGTACATACATATACAATTTATATTTCAACATTGCATATGAACTCTCTTCTATATTATCTACACTGATTGTCATCTCTGGAAATAGGTATATATATATATATATATATATATATATATATATATATATATATATATATATATATATATCCCTGTGTGAAATATCTTCATGTATTTATATAAGGGATGATTAGTGTTCCACACTAGTTCTGGCATAAGTTTATACATATGTTCAGCAGTAATTTAGTCCATAGAATAAGTTCCAGCAATTTCCATATGCACACTTTCATAAATAAAAGGATGACTACAATATTCATTCTGTATTCAAACCGACAAAATACACAGAACTAAATTTCGCGAAAGTCGATCAGTTTTATACTCTACAAGGGCAGACATAATTCATCCATAATATTATTCCACATCTAAATTACATACATTCCAATAAATCAATTTTAGTCATCCAAATAGATAAGGAATAGAATACATATCTAAACCAATTTGTGGGGAGACAAAGGGAACAACCATGCTCCTCCCAACCGTAGGACAGGGCAGCCAAATCACTTGCCCAATCCACACCCTAGCCTGACCATGAATCCATAAGGGCGAACTTGAAACCTCATCTTCAACAATGTTTCCTCTATATGTAGTCTCCTCCTTGCCTCACACTCAATATTCAATGTTCATAATAGCAAGTAACAGTAGCTCATTTTCCTAGCATCCTAGGCAACGTCCTGCCTCCTCACATATGTTATTTTATGCCACCAATATTTTTGCCTACGTATTTTTTCATCCTTTGGGAATTTTCACATCTTTATAAATCCCTGATTTTTAGGGGCTTCCAATAGCCAAATCCTTGATTTTCCACTTGTAATAATCAGCCCAGAGGTAGTTCCAACATGTTCCCCACTCATGGAGTCATGGTCAGCTAAATTTAACATGGTTGTTCCATTTGTTCTCCTGTAATAATTAAAACAATATTCTGTTTACATACAAGTGTCATAGTCAAATAGTTAGTTGGGTCAAATCAGGTCTCTTCCCAACAGTCATAATAATTAATTACAATTTATGAAATTCGAAATTCAGAATTTCCATAAATGGAAAAAAATTCCAAATTCAAATTTACTAAAAATGGAATATTTTTCTAATAAATTTTGAATTTGAAAAATACTTTATTTTTGGGGATGTCATATCCTTTCCCCCTTCAATAAAACACTGTCGTCAGTGTTTGTTACTTTCTTGGAACAGGAGTGGATTATATTTCCACAAATCTCCCTCGAACACCCAAGTGGCCTCCTTAGGGCTAAAGTGCTTCCACTGCACCTTTACCTGAGCGACGACTTTATTCTGAAGTGCTATTTCTCTCTGGTCCAAAATGCATAGGGGTTTCGCCTAGAACTCGCCTTCTAGTTCCACCTACACCAAGTTCCAATCAATCATATGAGTAAGGTCATGAACATACTTTTTCAACAAGGAAACGTGAAATGAATTATGAATTCTTAGATTAGCTGGAAGTGCAAGTTGGTATGCTACGGGTCGAATTTGAGCTAGTATCTCGAAGGGCCCACAAAACCTGGGTGCCAACTTGGAACATTTCTCAAGTTTTAGTGAACTTTTTCGGGCTTTGACATTTAAGTAAACATGATCTCCCACTTGAAATTCCAAGTGTCTTATTTTTTGGTCCACATAACTTTTTTGTCTATCCTATGCCTCCTTTAAGTTTTGTTGCACCTTTCTCACCATACCTTCCTTTTCTTGGAGCATTTCCAGTCCAACCATGATTCCGTCAATCGGGTCATCCCGACTAATTGGTGTCGTACATTACCTCAAAGGGGCTCAATTTAGCCGAAGTTTGGTACCCATTTCTATATGCGAATTATAGCAAGTACAGGTAGTCTTCCCACTTACTTGGTTTTGTTCTTACATACATGTGGCGCATATCTTCTACAATATGATTTGTTCGTTCAGTCTGCCCATCTGTTTGCGGATGGTAACTCATGATGAAATTCAAATTAGTATTTATCCCTGCAAACAATTCTTTCCAAATTAGTGGATGTAAATTTTACGTCTCTATCTGAGATCACCATTTTAGGAATATCGTGCAGTCTAAAAATTTCTTTCATAAATATTTCAACAATGTTTATATCTTTAAAAGTAGATTTCACAGGAATAAAGTGTGAAGAATTACTGAGTTTATCGATCACCACCATAATAGAATCATTAAGTTTATGAGTTTTAGGCAAACCTGTTATAAAGTCCAGTGATATGGTCTCCCATTTCCATTCTGTCACTAGTAATGGTTGTAATAGGTCGGTTGGATGCTGGTGTTCGGCCTTAACCTGCTAACAATATTGGCACCTAGCCAAGTATTCTATTGTTTCTCCCTTCATATTAGGTGAGTAAAACAAATTTCTAAGTGTTTTTATCATTTTCTAGTATCTTGGATGGCCAGAATATGGTTTCTTATGCATTTCATTCAAGAGCATTATATTTAACTCTGATGAATCTAGTATGTAAAGTTTGTTTTTAAATCATAATAGTCCATTTTTGTCGATACTTAGATCTAGTTTATCTGAGTTTGTGGTACTATTTTGTAATTCTGCCATTATCTTAATGTAATTTTTGTCGTAAATACCTGTCATCCTTATTCTTTGTTCCAGATCACTTTCTACCCTGATGATATTTACCTCAAATAACCCATGGAATCTTCTGCTTAAATCATATGCTACCTTATTTTCCTTACCCTTAATACGTTTGACCTCGAAGTTGAATTCACTCAAAAAGGATAGCCACCTTTCTTGCCTTGCATTAAGATCTAGTTGACTAAACAGATATTTCACACCACTATTATCCATCAATAATAAGAATTTTCTACCCATTATATAGTCTCACCACAATTTTAAGGCATGTATTACTACTGCTAACTCTAAGTCATGCGTGACATAATTTCGTTCATGTTCTTTTAATTTCCAGGACTCATAACAAATCACGTGTCCTTTCTGAGTTAGGACACCACCTAGTCCTTCTTTACTTGCGTCAACACAGATGGTAAAGTCTTTATAGGGGTCTACTACCTTCAATATGGGTGTCGTTGTCAATAATTCCTTCATCTTTTTAAAGTTGCCTTGACACTTTTGTGACCTGTTAAACTTGGTCCCTTTCTTTTGTAATGACGTGATAGGGTAGGCTATCTTGGAAAACCCCTCTATAAATATGCCATAATATCTGGTGATTCCCATGAATGACTAGATATCCACTACATCCTTAGGTATTGGTCATTCCATGATGGCTTTTATTTTCTCAGGGTCGATGACAATGCCTTCTGCTGAAATTACATGTCCTAGATCTTGTATTTTCTTTTGATAAAAGTCACACCTATCAAATTTGGTGTACAGTTTGTGTTTACTCAACGTTTGCAGAACTATTCTTAAGTGCTCTTCATTTTCTTCCTCTATTTTCGAATAGACCATAATATCATCGATAAATACTAGTATGAATTTGTCTAAGTACTGACTGAAAACATTGTTCATTAGGCACATAAATGTGGCTGGTGCGTTAGTGAGTCTGAAAGGTATGACGATGAATTCGTAGTTTCCATATCTTGTTCAAAAAGTTTCTTTTCTTATGTCGTCATTCTTTATCCTAACTTGATGATAACCGGATCGTAAATCCAATTTCAAAAAGATCTTGGCTCCACCTTCTTGATCGAATAGGTCATTTATCCTAGGCAAGGGATACTTGTTTTGAATAGTCATTTTATTTAATTGTGTATAATCAATAAAAAGTCTTAGAGTACCATCTTTCTTTTTCACAAAGAGGACTGGTGCACCCCATGGTGACACACTCGATCTAATATACTCTTTTTCCAACAATTCCTGTAATTGTATTTTTAATTCTGTCAATTATGGTAAACTTATTTGGTACAGTGCTTCAGAGATAGGGGTTGAACTAGGTAGCAGGTCTATGGAGAAGTCTATTTTCCTCTAGGAGGTAATTCCAGTATCTCATCAAAAAAAATGTCTTTGAATTCACGTAGGACAACAAAGTCTTCTAACTTTGGCTTATCTTATTTTTCTAGTAGATTCATTACTTGGATGGCGTAAACTTGGCATCCCTTTATTATGCATTTCTTGAATTGCATTGATGAGACTTGTCTAACTGATATTGGTTTTGGTATGCCTTGGGATGTTCTAGTTGTGTCATACTCATCTTTATAAGTAAGTGTCTTTGTATGACAATATAGAATTTCTTTGTTCTTTTCCAACCAATCCATTCCAATAATCACATCATATGATCCTAGTGGCAGAATATTCAAATTCATTTTTATGTTTTTACCATCTAAACTGAATTCAAAATCAAGAATGAAGTCAACCACTTTCCTTTTTATTCTCGTTGCTAATTGTACCAGCCATGATTTTGCGTGCTTCAGTTTCTTAAGTTTATTTGATTCCACTACACTAGGAGTGATATAACTTAATGTAGCTCCCGGATCAATTAAAATAGAAATTCAACTGTTATTCATTTTACCTTTTATTTATACCACAGAGGACTAGTGGTCATCTTGCCGACCATCTATGACTTCATGTATCCGATGGAATCTCCTGCCCACATCTCCCACTGTCGAGGCTTCCTACAAATTATGAACAATAGTTCTGTTTGTTGCAGTTAAGCATGGACAGTTCCTCCTTAGATGAGGTTCTCCACATTCCCATAAATTTAATGGTTCGTGGGGACTGTCCCCAAACTTCTTCGTCCCCAGATTTACTAGTTTACCACTGCCTTGAGTATTCAGATAACTCGAGTGAAAATCTTTTCTTAGGAAACTTTTTCTTGCATTTCGATATGGAGTTGGTTGGTATCCCTCCACTGGTTCATTCGATCTTGTTTCTTATCCTTCCAAGATTTGGGAAACTCTGCCCATTATTTGTACTAGTCATAGCACATTTGTGCTTTGTTGAATACTTCACTCAAGGACTTGGGATTATCAAACTCAATTATGTCCCTGTAGGACTGTGGTAAATAACCTAAGAATCATTGGATTTTTACCTTTTCCTCCTGAATGTAAGGTACAAACCTTAGTAATTCTAGGAATTTGTTTATATATTCCTCCATTGACATCTGTCCAAGTCATAACTCATAAAATTCTTTCATTTTCCTCTCATAGTAGCTTACAGATAGGTACTGTTTCTTGAAATATTTATTGAAATCGGACCATTCCATCTATTTCTCTTTTAACCCCTTCACCAATTTTAGATCTTGCCACCAGATGTTGGCTTCTCCTTTCAGGTTGTAAATGGCCATTCTGACTTTCATATTGCAGGAATAGTTGTATATTTGGAAATATTTTTTGATATAAAATAACCATGCTTCAGCTTTCTCTCCTGTTCTGGATTCCCCATCAAATGTAGCAGGTTTAATCTTCTTGAATTCTCCTTCAATATGATCTTCTTTTTTCATTTTTCTATCTGGTTTTTCTTTATTTTCAGCTGAAGGGGTACCCTCAGATGAGTTGTCCTCTTTCACTACTTCAGGACCAAAATTATTGGAGGCCCTTTTACTGAATTCTTCTTCATGATTACCATCCTTTGGGATTTTCTTTGTCACTATGTTGTGCAACAGGACTTCATTTATTTCTTGTTGTTCCTACTGTTCTTTCTTCAGTTTCTCATTGTCTTGTTTGAAAACCTATAGTTCAACAATAAGATTCCTCATTGTTTACAGTACTTCCATAGGAGATCTTATGCCACTATTCTGTCTTAGATCTCCAGGAGGTCCATGTTCCAGATTTCCTTCCATTCTGATTTATGCATCATCCTGAGCTTCCATAATTCACAAAAAACAGAAGGGGTTTTCTATTTGTAACCGAAAGGTTTACTAGTTTTGCCTAAATTGAAAATATATGCTAAGAAACTAATGTGGCCCTGTTCAGGTCTAGTGTTGTAACCTTTCTTCTATGATACCATATGTAATAGACCTCAATTTCATAATAAAAAAGAATTTCCTTATAAGGGGCATTAGGCTCTAAATCTTTAAAACAAACTCATAATAAGAGAAATCCCCTTTTTCCTACTTGTTAAATTATGATACTATTGTATTCACTTCCCTTTCTTAACATGACAAACTTATCATCCCGTGTTCTCTTCTCAACTTTCATTTAAGTCATAGTAACTTTTACAAGGACAAAAAAGTTATATTAACTTTAACAAGGAATATGTGTTATTATTAGAATAAGTTTGAAGTAACAAATAGATCTAAGACTTAGGGTCCTATCCTTTCCTGTAAAACATATGCGCACAAGTCTATAACTCCAAGAACACCTATAATACATTATACACACAATCAAGATTGATGAATTTAATTGATTTGTTGTTGTGTTCAGCTATTTGGCTTCCCAAAAGTAACTAAGGTTTCGATGATCCCCTTGGTAACAGCTGGTTGATTGAAAGTCTTTCCTTTCCAACAAATTCTAAGTAATCTTCTAGTTAGGCGCACTCTCTAGTCCGACAGATGGTTAAACTTTACCTGTTTTAAGCGAAGTCTAACTACCAGTTCCAACCGGAATAGAAGTAATGAAGGGTTAATGTTTTCTGATTGTAGGTTTAGAGGAGGCCACCCTTGTCCTCATAAAAGAATTAAGGATGTCAGGAGGTTTGATAGTCGAGATTTAATATCAAGCCATACATTAAAGGAGGTGGGTGAGGGATGAGGGCCGATCCTATACCCTCATCAAATCCAAACACGCCAATTAATTCTTATCACATGGCACGTTCTCTATTGTACTCGTCGTATTCAATACACGCGGGGTTCGCTGTTTTAGGATAATAGTGGTTGTTTATTTTCATTTTGGAGCTAGTATATCCCACCTTTGTCCTTGCATTTCCCACTTTGTTTATGGACTTCTCATGGTGTGTTGAGTATGGGGACAAGGTGTGCCTCCTAGAACTGCCCCTCCTATCGGTAAGTGATTGTTTCCTTTGCTGTAATTTTTGTTTAAATGCTCTATAAGGCCCTTACGACTTAATGTTCCTTCTATTTCCTTCCCATGATTCACATAGGTAGAATTTTTTTCTTAGATTTTTCTTTTAGTCACCTCCTGTACTCACTTGTACGAGTAATGGGTTTCTCTCTATCCTAGCACACACTGTGCCTCGCCGGAATCATGACTCCGAAATTTATTTTAGGTTAGGGTTTTGTATGTGCTTAATTTGCTATGCTGGTATGTGAATCCCATGGCAAGCCTAGAATACCATTTCCTATACTAGTTGGGTGTCTGTTAGGAGAGTTTACTCTCTGGTCCTCTGTTTACCCAAACTATTTAACGAAAGACACGCGACTGTAATCCTTTGTTTTCACTAATCTGGGTAACTCAAAATAGTGGCTTTGAATGCACTTCCTTGTAATGAAGGTACTAATGAAGGTACTTATAATATAGATTTGTACAAGTTAGGTCCAACCATGATAGATGATTCCCCTAATGACTTGAGTGATCCTGATGGCGGAGCACTATCCATTATTGCATGAGAGAATAGTGGGATTTCTCTTATTATTAAGGTCATCCATGTAATTAGTAGTCGGTCAGATTTTTATCACCAGACTTCCATCCTATGAGAATATATCCTAAGGACGATTTTGTTTATTCTGTTCATGCCCATTTTCTTATCAATCTGAATGTATTTTCAAAAGAGCATGCACGACTGGGACTCTCAACTCTATACTGTCTCTACATCCCCTCCCTTAGTTAAAAAATTCACATGGGTGCAAGATAGATTTATTTTTATTACGTAAAGGCTCGAAAAATAACATCTCTACATTTTATTTTTGAATTAAATGTTTGTTTATGCTTGTCGTGTGACCTATATATATGTATTCTGCATTCAAATAATCAGTCATTGTGAAATTTCCTTTGGTTATTTACTGGTCCTTAATGCTAGTGGTGGACCTCTCTGGTTTTTTTGCGAGGGTACCCACCAGGAATATTTTGGGCCCCTTCTCCCTTCATGGTCTGAAAGGAACGTGGTTCGTTGCACCGATGAAGGATGTCAAACTCCTCCAACTACAAATAAGTAATTACTTCGGCTATTCTTTCTTATTACTAACTTAAATCCTCTTGTCAAGATTATAATGATTCATTTTTTCAATGAACAAGGTTTTAAATCACACGAAGTTATGAAGTACAACTCCTGTCACCCACATAAGAGGTATTCGAGTTTCGTTCCTCCTTTTCCAAGAATCTTAGGCGTTCAGCGTAGAAGAAAAGTTTAACCTTCTATGGTAGAGATCGCTCATTTTTCGTTGTTTATTATCTCTGTAAAGAAATTGCTTTCATGGTTCAATATGAGAGCTGACTGTAAAACTAAGGGTATGACCAAGAGGCTTAATCAGATTTATTTACCAGCCCCTAACTCAACATTTTGAAATAGAAAAAGGGGTTTAAATTCTTTTTCTATATTGAAGTTAATTGATACTATGATTTGCATGATGTTTATTCATTCGTTCCTGTAACTCTACCTTCAATTTTTATCATCGTGGGCCCTTGGAAAAAATAAAGGTACTAGAAGTGTAACCGTTTACGTTTACAGTTGCACATTTCAATCTGAGCTTGTAATAATTAGATAGATCACTTATTTCTTTTCAAAATTTCCCCTACTTTTGTATATTTATGAACTATCTGAAGTTATTTTATTTCCGGTCATAAAGGGATTGCTCGAATCCACGCATTGGATAATGGTAAAGGCCTCAGTCTATTAGTATATCAAAATAGATTGAAAGTCTCTGATTCTATTAATTATATATGTACTATTTTCTTTATGCATATGTGATCGCATATAAATATGTTGGTCGTTTTTGGTTATCACGTGGGTCTTTTGGTAACAGTTAGGTCCTCTTGTCTACAACTCTAGAAAGTGTACAGTTCGTTATAGTGTTACAGTTCCTTTCTATACGACCCACGGTAACATTTTTCAGGAAAGAAAAGGCATGTAAAATCAAATTGTTTTCATATAGTTCCTACAATTTCGTAATTCTCCTATTATTGCGATTGAAATCCTGTTGAACTGATTCTTTACTTATAGAATATAGAAAATGTCTGTACATACATATACAATTTATGTTTGAACATTGCATATGAACTCTCTTCTATATTATCTACACTGATTGTCGTCTCTGCAAATAGGTATATATATACATGTGTGAAATATCTCCATGTATTTATATGAGGGATGATTAGTGCTCCATGCTAGTTCTAGCATAATTATATACATAGGTTCAACAATAATTTAGTCCATAGAATAAGTTCCAACAATTTCCATACGCACTCTTTCATAAATAAAAGGACAACTACAATATTCATTATGTATTCAAACTAACAAAATGCACAGAACTAAATTTGGTGCAAGTCTATCAGTTGTATACTTTACAAGGGTGGACATAATTCGTCCATAATATTATTCCACATCTAAATGACATACATTCCAATAAATCAATTTATTCATCCCTACAAATAAGGAATAGAATACATATATGAACCAATTTGCGGGAAGGCAAAGGGAACAACCACGTTCCTCCCAACCATAGGACAGGGAAACCAAATCACTTTCCCAACCCACCCCCTGGCTTGACCATGAATCCATAAGGGCAAACTTGAAACCTCCTCTTCAGCAATGTTTCCTCTATATCTAGTCTCCTCCTTGCCTCACACTCAATATTCAATGTTCATAACAACAAGTAACAATAGTTCCTTTTCCTATCATCCAAGGCACGTCCCGCTTCCTCACATATGTTATTTTATGCCACCAATATTTTTGCCTAGGTCTTTTTCCCTCCCTTGGGAATTTTTGCAGCTTTCTAAATCCCTGATTTTCAGGGGTTGCCAATGGCCAAATCCTTTATTTTCCACTTGTAATAATCAGCCCGGAGGTAGTTCCAACATGTTCCCCACTCATGGAGGCATGATCAGCTAAATTTAACACGGTTGTTCCATTTGTCCTCCTATAATAATTAAAACAATATTATGTTTACATACAAGTGTCATAGTCAAATAGTTAGTTGGGTCAAATCAGGTCTCTGCCCAACATTCATATTAATTAATTACAATTTATCAAATTCGAAATTCAAAATTTCCATAAATGGCAAAAAAATTCCAAATTCGAATTTACTAAAAATGGAATAATTTTCGAACAAATTTTGAATTTCAAAAATACTTTATTTTTGGGGATGTCGCATCATCTAGCCCTGTAAACCCTTACTTCACAGAGTTAATGTTGGTAGTACGAGGACTGGCTCAGGCCATGTGATGGGGCAAGAGATGGTGCGATCGTATTGGACGAGGGGTCTATTGATAGCCTTGGGTGTCACACTCACAGGGTCTCCATTGATGAGCTCTTTAGAGGTTTAACTCACAACTGGCAAAAAAAAAAAACACCCTTCCTTTCATACTAAGTTAATGCGAAGTAAATGATAGTTCATTCATGGAACGATACAAAGGTCTGTCGAACTCTAACCGTTATCATTTAGTTAAGGCATCATTCAATTAAGGCAGGGCTAAACAATTTTTTATGGATAATCTTGTTATCAAAACCTTTATGTTAATAGTCATCGGAATACCTATACATAACCAGTAATCACAGGGGGTCATTTGACTTATTCGACCATTTGAAATAACATTTAAACACCTTATGCTAAGTCGATAACATTTTCACTAAGGGTGTAAACTCTCGATCCCTTTATTTGTGGATATAGTCTATGGTATATGAGTTTATTTCGAAAAGTCAAATAAGTTTTTCCTTTGCGTGCAAGCATGCGAGCCTATACTTAGGGAAGAGTATAGGTTTATGAATCCAATGTCTAATACAACATATATATATATATATACATATATATATAAGTATTAGAATAGCTTTAGGATTGAAGGGGTTATAAAAGGGTTGATGTTAGAATGTGGAGATTATTCATGTAGAAGTTTTGTTCAGAGTGAGTTAAGTTGGAGTAGAAATGTTCAATAAATGATCGTTCATCATTTTGATAGCCAGAATATAGGAATCTCACAGAAATTAACAATGATGATAGATACCTACTTCTCATAACTACAAGTCTTCTAGAATAAATTGAAGATTAATGTTACTAAAAAAAAAAAACTATTTGGCAAATTTGGGGTACATTACATATGGTATCAGAGCAAAGGTTACAACACTTGGACCTTAAGCAGGGCCAAAATATTTACATAGCACATATTTTTCCAGGTTTATGTAAAACTAACAAAACAATTATTGTTACAAAAAAAAAACCTTTTTTTCTGTTCTGATCATGGCAGCATAGGATGAAGGAGATATTTGACTCGAGGAGAATCCTGAGAAAAGGCCTCCTCAATATCAGAGGCAGAATAGTGATAGAAGCTCACCTATCAAAGTTATGGAAATGATGAGAAATCTCATTTAGGAGCTGCAAGTTTTCAAAGAAGATAATGGGAAACTGAAAAAAGAACAACATGAACAACAAGAAATAAAGGAAGTCGTACTACAAAGTATAGTGACAAAGAATATCCCAAAGGATGATAACCCGGAGGAATATTTCAGCAAAAGGGCCTCAAAGAATTCTGGCCCTAAAGAAGAATAAGGGGACATCTTGTCTGAAGGTACACCTTCAGCTGAAGATAAAACAAAAATAGGAAGAAAGAGGAAATAGGTAAATCACCTTAAGGGAGAGTTTAAGAAAATCAAACCATCTACCTTTGACGGGGAATCCAGAACAGGGGAGGAAGTTGAAGCATGGTTATTAGAGATAACAAAGTATTTACAAATATACAACTATTCCAGCAATATGAAGTTCATAATGCCCATCTATAATCTTGATGCAGGAGCATCACTCCACGTCATCAAGCGCTAGCCAACCAACATACATTCAATGGAGAGGAGAGGCACAACACTCTCACTTTCGAATTTTAAAATTTGAAATTAATGTATTAAATGTTTGTAAGGCTACTAGAGCCAAGCCATGCCTTTGAGCAGGTTGTAGTTAGTGTCACCTTAATGGATGACAGGTCGATGGGGATCTAAATCTGATTCAGATTAGATGGTCCATTCAATGTAATTGAATGTAATTTATTGAGAGTTGGTGAGGATGGAGGGAAGAGCTCGAGGAGCCCCCTTTTGTAAAAATATCTTCTTCTTTTTTTCAGTGAGAAGGTAGAACAAAATAGAGAGAAGGAGAGGAAGAGAGGAGAGATGAGTCTCTGTTACAGTCTGAGCTCGAACACATTGTAAAAAGGCATTTCGGATTAATACAAATAGAACAGTTTTTCATGCATGTTATTCTGTGATTGTTAATGAATGTCTTTATGTGTTGATGATATGTTGTAGATGTATGTTAGATGTGCATTTTTAGGGATAGATATATTTTCTTGTCTATTGAGTTCTTTGATTTTCAGCTTTGGGTTCTTTGAGGCTTCATGCAAGAGTGCATGACAGAACACTGCGGGTTCTGTAAGCCAGTGTAGGAGTGCACTTCTAGATTCTGTGGAATTTAGACAGAGACATGCCAGGAGGGTGCACCAGCTGAATTCATTGAATCAGGAAGAAACCTCAAGGTTTTTGAACACCTTGGAGATCGAACTGTGCAGAGGAGGCACAGAAGGAAGGATAGAATGTCTGAAGTTCTATCAATCTCTGCCAAGTGGGAATTGAGTAGTTGCATAGAGTCCATAGAAGGACTCTTTTGAGTTATGTTGGATAAGAGAAGTGTCAAGGAGAGACACTTACAGAGTTACTGAATACTCTACTAGCTCAGCAAGGAGTGCTTGAGCATAAGTTTTCAGAGGGCACCAATCTCCATTTGAAGGAGAAGGTAAGGGTTGAACCCTTAGAGGTTCGAGAAGATAAGCTCAGGACGGATAGAACGGTTGCATACAGGGACCCCATAAAGAGTGAAAAGATCACGAAACCCTTTGGAGGGTTCAGAGATAAAGAAAGCTCAGGAGGAACAGTGCCTTCGCACACGGAGCGATAGTTGCAAGTAGTGCATAAGTCGAGGAAACCTTTGAGGTTTCACAGTCTCGAAGCTCAGGAGGGGGAACACCTCTTATAATGCAGATGAGACCAAGGTTGCAGGACTCATAGGGAGGAGAAGGAATCAAAGGCCGAGACCTTTGAAACTTTGAAAATCTTCCAAGGGGCATGAAGAAGAAGCGTGAGCTCAAGGGAGAGTACAACCATCATTGGATCGAGTAGATGAAAATATCAAAACCATTCATCGCAGAAGGATACGTGGCAGCGGTCAAGGTTCAGGGAAGTCCCCAAAAGGAGGATTTTGGCATTTCAGACACTGGGCATGCAAAGGGTAAGAGTTCAGGACTCTTGACCCGCGAAATCTCGAAAGGATCTGAGTCATCAGATTAGGCGAGGCTATGAGTCATTGATCTCCCTTTGGAGCAGAAGATCGACATTTCAGGATTCGGTACTTCGGTATTTCGGATACCAGGAGTTCGAAGGGGCAAGGATTGTTGTAGCCTTGCATCGTGAAGTCCTGAAATGTGAAAACCTGAAAACAGATAGAGGAATAACATCGGGTCATAGGACAGGGTCACATGGAAAAGACCCAAGCGAGAGAGCTTGTATACTCACCAGCCATTTCGGCACTTTGGCATTTATCCATTTTGGCTTTTTGGCATTTCGGTGTCTGGGAGGTCGAAGCTATGAGAGTTTTCTGTAGCCAGAATTGTGAATTCATGAATCCCGAAAGGTGGACCATGGTCAGGAAGAGATTTTGGCTTTTTGGGACCCAGGGATTCGGAAGATAGAGGACAAAGGGGGGAATTGCTTGCATCGCGATTCTATGAAATACAAAATACGGTAGCATGGTTGCTTGGACGAAGGCTAAATCCAAAGCCCATTTTCCTTTTCAGCATTTCGAGTACCAGGTACTCAAGAGGTCAGGAGTCAGGAGACGAGGAGTCTCGTCTCACAAATTTTTGAAACACGGGAACCTAAAAGCATTCAAAGACCAAGGAAGGAGGTAGAGTCATTAATCCCTTTTTTAGGTTTCGGCAACTCGAAGGCCAATCATCCTGGGAGAGCTCACAGGCAGGAGTTCTGAAATCCAAGAATGCAAAAGGCACGTTGTTAAGAGCAGAGAAGAGCACCAAGAAAGGGGTGTGCATGCAGGTTTTCTCAAGGCATGTGTCAGGGAATTAAAGGGACCTATGGATTTGTTCAAGGGGTTCAAGAAGGAGCCCGAAGAGCTATTTCGGCTCAAAATATTAGAATAATCCTAAGACCGGGAGGTCGCGCAGAACCTACTGAGGCAGCAGGTGCTACGACAAATCTAAAAGGAAAGGCTAGCATTTGGTGGGAAGACCTGAAGTTGGCCAAAGGCCTAAAGGAAAAATAGATGGAATGATCGTATTTTAAGAAATACTTTAAGAAATAGTACCTATCTAAAAGTTACTATGAAAGAAAAACCAAAATTTTTTATGAGTTACGACTCAGTGAAATGACTATTGATGATCTGATAAATAAATTCCTGGAATTACTAAGGTTCGTGCCTTATATTCGGGAGGACAAAGTGAAATTCAACGGTTCCTAAGTTGTTTACCATAGTCCTATAAGGATGGAATCGAATTAGATAATCCCAAGTCCTTGAGTTAATTTTTCAGGAAATCCCAAATGTGTTACAATCAATACAAACAATGATCAGAATTTCCCAAGGCTTGGAAAGACAATAACAAGAGCGAATGAATCAAAGGAAGAAAGGATATCACCCAGCCCCTTTTCGGAATGCAACAAAGAGTTTTCCAAGAAAACATTTTAACTCCAACAACCAGAACACCCAAGGAGGTGGTAAACTTGTTAATATAGGAACACAAAATTTTGGAGACAGCCCCCATGAACCGTTAAAATGCTAGGAATGTGGAGAACCTCACCTAAGGAGGAACTATCCACATTTGACTTCAGTAGCTAGGACTACAGTTCACAACCTACAGGAAGCCTCTACAGTGGGAGATGTGGGCAGAAGCTTACATCGGACCAATGTAGTCGTGGATGGC
>ML811455.1:2657-22608 GCA_009831015.1 Picea engelmannii
CCTAAATGGTTTTTTAGAAGAAGAAGTTTATGTCAATCAACCACCTGGATTTGAAGTCCAAGAGCACCCAGCCAAAGTGTATCGGTTGAAGAAAGCCTTGTATGGCTTAAAGCAAGCTCCAAGAGCTTGGTACAACAGAATTGGCACCTACCTGATCAAAAGTGGCTTCAATAGAAGTCAAAATGAACCAACACTTTATACCAAAACAGATCAGCATGGTAAAATACTAATTGTATGTTTATATGTTGATGACATGATTTACACAAGAAATCTAGAGCTAAAATATTTCAAGCATGCCATGCAAGCTGAATTTGAGATGACAGATCTTGGCATCATGAAATACTTTTTAGGCATTAAGGTTCATCAATCAGCCAAAGGCATTTTTGTCTGTCAGCAAAAGTATGCAGCAGACATTCTCAAAAGGTTTCGCATGGAAGGATGCAATCCAGCGGAAACTCCCATACCATTAGGCACAAAATTAAGCAAGAAAAATGAAAGTCCTACTGTGGACTCTACTCTCTACAAAAGTTTAGTCGGCAGTTTGTTGTATCTTATAGAAACTAGGCCGGACATCATGTATGCAGCTAGCTTTGTTTCCAGATTCATGGAATCACCCAAAGATTCACACTGGAAAATGGCAAAACGAATTTTGAGATATGTAGCAGGGACAATAAATTTTGGCTTATGGTACACTACATCTGATTGTAATCAACTCTCTGGTTGCACAGATAGTGACTTTGCAGGCAGCCTGGATGATAGGAAAATCACATCAGGCTATTTTTTTCAACTGGGCACGAACCTGATTTCATGGGCATCGAAGAAGCAACCAATTGTATCAATATCTTCTGCAGAGGCAGAGTATGTTGCAGCTACCTCAGCTTCTTGTCAAGTTGTATGGCTCAGAAGATTATTGAAAGACATGTCACAAACAGAGAAGGATCCAACTCCTATCTTCTGTGACAACACATCAACAATTGCATTATCCAAGAACCATGTGTTTCACAAGAAAAGTAAACACATTGACACTCGGTTTCATTTTATACGCGAGCTAGTCACTAATGGTGACATTGCACTACAATTTTGTGGTTCTCAAGATCAACTTGCTAATATCTTCACTAAGCCACTAGGAATGTCAGTTTTTGACTTCTAGAGACAGCACTTAGGCATAGTCAGTGCTGCTGATTGTAACTGTTGAGTCTAAGAGGGAGTGTTAAATATATTGTACCCTCAACAGTATGACTGTACACTGCCAGTTGTACTGGACAGTTGTACTTTCTATTTCTGTCTTGCTTGAGCATATATAAGCTCAACTATTTACTTTTGTTTGTAACTTTTCAGTACTTCAACCTACTTCAGTTATGTTCTGTACTTCTTCATACATTTGAATATACTATTCTTTTCTCTCTGCATTTCTCTTTGCTTCACAATTTATCAGCTTGTAGTCTGAGGAGAAGAGTTTCTTAATGGGAGAGGTTGCATGGAAGAATGTACCAAGAACTAAAGGTGCTCATTAAAGTGCCCAAAGCAATAATTGACCACCCAAAATATTTGAGAGTTAGATTGCTACTAAGTGTGACATGTGCAATGATCTGGCTATGTATGTGTCGAACCCTGGGGGAATTCTCAAACGGGAAGAGCCTAGTGGTATGGGAGGTGCTAAGTCTAGTATCGATGGACACCTTGCAGTTGCAGGAGGAGGTGCTGGTTTGGCTGCAGGATCTCTAAGAAATGACAGGAAGAGGCGTCGGAGTTCTTAAGCACTGTTGAGAGAGTGGGAGCCCAAGAGCAGACATTCAGAATGGTGATGATGGAGTCACCCCAACTTGGTTCATTGGCCACCTGGGAATTCTCCCATGTGACCAATCGGCTGGAAGATTGCTTGGTGAATGTTACAGGAGGCAATCTTTCCATGGTCAACCTTAGGAGAATTTACATCTCCAGATGATCCGTGTATGTTTGGATTCATAGATGCTGAAAGGTTGAAGGAGATCCTTCGATGCTAATATGGAGGTGGAGCAATGGTGGCCTCATACTTTTGCCAAATCGGATTGCCTTTATTTTGAATACTCAAGAACTGTGTTTGTAGCTCTTATGGGTCGTGATATGCATGCAACGACCATTTATGAAGCTATACTTGGTGAAGATAGGAATTGAAGTGGTTCTCAACCGCCCTTTAACAAATATATTATTTTTTCTTACGATTATTATTGCTTTTGTCTATTTTGAGGATTGATCTACTTGACTCAAGGATCTCACAGTAAAGGAGCACAACCTACTAGTTCAAATTGCAGCAATGAGTTGGATCATTTTTATCCATATCTTAGCGGATTTGATGGGTTAAGAGAGAATAGCCATGGAGAAAAGGTTGCATGAGCTCGAGAATCCATGAAGCTAAAAAATACTTGGTGAAAATGCTTTGGAAGGCATAGTAATGGGGAGATTTTGTCTTAACTGTCCTCATAGTGCTCAAACTCTATCTTTGTAATTTATAAGAATTGTATTTAGTTAAAACACATGTTGAGATTAGCGACTTCATTATTTATTTTGTTAGAATTAACTACTCTAACAAATAATAGGTGCAACATGGAGATGTAAGATAAAGACGGAATAGAGATGTGAAAGATTGCTATGTGGCTTATCTCCTCCAATTGTTCCTTGATGAAAGACTATTTGAAGAATGTTGTGCTATAAGTCCTCCTTGGCAGGGGCATAAAGAATGTAAGATTGACTTGGATACATTCGGTATCAAGACTATTTTCCTAGAGAACTA
Organism: Picea engelmannii; assembly: GCA_009831015.1. NCBI lineage: Eukaryota > Viridiplantae > Streptophyta > Pinopsida > Pinales > Pinaceae > Picea > Picea engelmannii. The sequence goes on from ML811455.1 coordinate 5,428, forward strand.
GCGAGCAATGTGGTTAGGTACATAGGTGTCTTGGTAGATGGAAATATGTCCATAGGATGGCTAGTTGTTTAGTCTTTATAGTTAGGTTGATTGTAATGTCCCCAGCTAGGATGAATAGAAATATTGTGTTTGTTATCCCAAAATATTGTTTCTCTTTATGTGGTTTTGTCAAACACTTTGTATTAAAGCTACTGGAAAAATTTGTTTATCTCTCAAGGTTATGAATATTGTTAAACATGATACATGCAACCGTTACATACAGAATAGATAAGATAACCATGACATCTTATTATGGTGTGGAACTTTAAATCACAACAAATACAAAGATCCTTATTGGTTGTAACAACAACTGAAAACCCTCCTAAACACATAGATCTATTGGTCGCAAAGCAACTCCAATATCTATTAACAAGAACAACAATAAACCTGGTAACGATGCCCAAAATATCCTCCAAATATGTCTTCCCTGCACTGTCTAGCCTTTGCTGGTGTGATATCAATTTGCTTCAGGAAATACCTATTGCCACGATCCGACTGCCCGTACCTCAACAAACTTGTTACCCCAATTCGCAAAGATATTCATTGGATGAGGATGTGCAACACGCGGGGCCTCATGGGATGAGGTTGCACAACATGCGTGGCCTTGCGGGACACCCTATATTCAACCTGTGAGGTTGACCCTTGTCAAGTTTTTCCCTAAACCCTCCTGGTAACTTCAAAATCGATGACCAATCTCCTTCAGAAAGATTCCTCAAATCCCCGCGTATGACAATATTCTCCCAAACTGAAAGAAACCAATCTAAGACTCCAATGAAGATCATGTATGGATCCTCCTCCTTGTTTATCTAGGGTGGATATTGCACCACCGAAACAAAACTGCAATGGTGGAAGAGTTTTGTTAAACCCTAACAAAACAATGGCTCCAATAACACTCCAAAATTAGAGATCAAATCATAATTACAAAGAGAAGGGTTACCCCTCTATTTATCCTTCCTCTGGGACTCCAAGAACTGAACTCCTACAACCACATGAGTATCTGCTAAATCTATGACATAAAAGTCATCAGTCAACGTATAATTTCCCAATGTTACTTCTAATCCCCTAATCCTATGAGTAAATGCCATGTTGTACCCATATAATACTACCACATTGAATCCCTCTAATTCTTCTGTAAGGATTGTCTCCTAGTGACAAGTGCAACATCAATGAAGTTGTGGGTGGCCCCACCATCAATCAATATTGTAACCCTCTTTCCTTGTAAAATGCCTCTAACCCTGAAGGTGTAATATTTTGAGACTCCTGAAAGTGTGGCAATGGTCACTCCCTTGGTTCTATCCTAGAAATGATGCTTTCTCTATAGCATGTGATGGATCACCACTATCCTATCCACTTCCCTCATCATCATTGCCATCCTCCTCGTTGGAAACTACCTCAATATAATGAAATTTACCTTTTCCCATACATCGATGGCCCAGTTCCCATGAATCCTTGCAACTATAGAAAATATTATTCCTCCTTAGTTATCTCTAAGTTTCCTCATGTAACCTATCCTTCCCCGTGCATGTCTTCTAGGAAAAATTCATCGCTTGAACCTTCTGTGGAATAAAGGGTTTTACTGGTGCCTTCTTGGTTGTTGTGTCTTCCATATCTCGATTCTTCATAATGACGTCCTGCAATGTGGGTGGCTTAAAGGACTTCACCCAACCTCTCAAGGGTTCAAATAGACCCTCTGTGAATAAAATCACCAACCTCTACTCAGAAATATCGATCACCATTATTGCCATCCTTTGGAATTCTGTGATGTATGCCTATGGTGTACTTGCCTTCTTTAATTGCACCAACTCCCTGAAGTGGATATCAAGATCCTTCCTATCAAATATGTCCACCAGTCTCTAAGTGAAATCCTCATATGATGTGATGTTGGAATTCCCCAGTGTTACTAACCCATGGTACCACTACTCATGAGCTTCCCTGTCCAAGTGTAGGGTGGAAAACTTGATTGCCTTTGCCTATGTCATCAGGTTAAGATGGAAATAAGTATCCAACTTGTGCACCCATGCTATGGCTATGCTCTTGGAAGATCTGTCAAAGGATGGGACTATCATCTTCCCTATATTGCGAATAAGATCATACTTCTTTTTGTATGACGCTCCCCTGGGTCTATTCCTCATCATGAGGTTGCAACAATCGTTGTAATACATTTATACCTGGATCTCCTTTGCTAGTGAGTGGTACTCTCTGTGGTAGTTAGATACCTCGTCAATCGGTTCTGGCTGGAACTTCACTCCTGTAGGTTGTTCCACAAGGAATAGGGGTAATAATGGTTTGGGTGTCCTCCTACTCCCTCTCTATAGGGAACTTTGTGTCGGAATATGGGTATTTCTAGCCTTTGCATGAGCTCTTCCATGACTGCCATTTGGTCCCATTTTCCCTTGTTGTCCTACTACTTGTAAGAGTACCGCAAGGGTCTGCTACTACGTCCTAATCATATCATCTTGTCTTTGAGAAGTTGCTTCTTGGTTATGGTTGGCCTCCTCTTGGCCCTTGTTCAACTGATTTAGTAGTCTGAGCATAGGGTCTCTTGTGATTGTCGAGTTATCATCCATGTTTCCTTCTGGTTCTAACTCTGTTTGGTTTGATTCTACTTCTCTTTTTTGTGAACTTCGAAAAAGTCCTCCATGCCCTTTCTTCCTAGGCATCAATACAATCACAGGTTGGAAGAATCACCATCTTTGATACCATTGTAATGTACCCAAATAGGATGGATAGAAATATTATGTTTGTTATCCCAAAATATTGTTTATCTTTATGTGGTTTTGTCAAACACTTTGTATTAACGTTGTTGGAACAATTTGTTTATATATCAAGGTTATGAATATTGTCAAACATGATACATGCAACCATTTCATAGAGATTAGAGAAGATAACCATGGAATCTTATTATGGTGTGGAAATCCAAATCACAACAAATACAAAGATCCATATTGGTTGTAACAATAGTTGCAAACCTTCCTAAACACACATATCTACTGGCTGCAAAGCAGATGCAATATCTACTAACAAGAACAATAATAAACCTGGTAATTATGCCCAAAATCTCCTCCAATTATGTCTTCCTTGGACGGTCTATCCTTCGCTAGTGTGGTATCAATCTGCTCCAGGAAATACTTACCATCGTGATCCGATTGTCCGTACCTCAACAAGCCTGTAACCGAAATTCGCAGAGATCCTCACTAGACGAGGTTGCACAACATGTGAGGCCTTGTGGGACACCTTGTATTGAACCCACGGGGATTACCCCTGCCAATTTTTTCCTAAAACCCTCCTGGTCACTGCAAATTCGATGATTGATATATTATGGAAAGATCTGTCAACTCCCTATGCACGTCGATATTCTCCCAAGCTGAAAGAAACCAATATGAGACTCCAATGAAGACCTTGTATGGATCCTCCTTCTTGTTTATCTAGGGTGTATATTGCACCACCGAAACCAAATTGCAATGGTGGAAGGGTTTTGCTAAACCCTAACGAAACAATGGCTCCAAGAGCACTCCAAAATAATGAGATCAAATCATAATACCAAAGAGAAGGGTTACCCCTCTATTTATACTTCCTCCTAGATCTTTCCCCTTTTTTGACCAAATCAAACCCTCACTTTATTTTCCCTCCAATTTCATATAATTATTTATTTTTATTTAATGTCACTTTAGGCTTTGTCATTCTAGTGACACCAAATAAACCTCCTTGAATCCCTTGTCCTTGCTGACTATAGCTTACGAGAGCCATGTAGGCTATTAATTCATCCTCCATCATAATAAATTGGAAGGGGATATTACATTGATAGAGTACAATAAGTTTCCAGTGAATCTATGTGGTAATAGTGGTATGGTTGGTTTCCAGCTATTATGTTGTTTGGGATAATAGTTCTACAAAGTGAATGGAGGAGTATGGACACTTTTTGCTGATGAAATGGAAGCAATTTTCTAGGGTGATTAACCATTGGTTGGTTATCATGGTAGTTAAAAATACAATGAAGTTGCATTGTTCTCACTCGAGAAGCCAAAGGGTTGATTGTAGATTGAATTCTTAAGTAGAATGGTGAGATTGTAGCATGAAGGATAGATATGTTGTCTTGAATACAATAGAGGGTTCTTTTTGGAGATTGGTTCAAGGGAATTTGGTGACAGTTCTTGTGGTAGTATTGTGACAATATTGAAGATCAAATGATGGTGGAAAAATAAGGTAAAAGTTTGTGAATTGTGTGCAATAAAAGCATATTTGACCATATGGTCACGTGAATCACACTTTGTATTTGTAGAAAGTCTATGATGTCATGTTTTGATTCGATGTATTGGTCCTTGAAAATTTGTAATCTTGTACATGTTGTCTCTAAGAGATGGAGTATGTTAATTGTATGTACCCGCATCTATGTAACATGTAAAGAGAATAGTGTTGTAAGACCTGGATAGGAATGCATACGTCTTTGGCATGTGTCCTTGGTGATTTGGATAACTTGTTGGTATAGTGCAATAACCTCTATTATGGAGTTCTTTAACACTTGGAGGAGTAGGACCATGTGTTGGTTGGATACTCTATGAGTGGACCATGTTGGTTGTAGACTTTGTTATAGAGATGCTAAACACTGGGAGGAGTGAGCCTTGTGTTGGATGGATACTCTATGAGTTGACCATGTTGGTTGTAGACTTTAGGAGGTGCTTAGAAACTAGAAGTTTTAGGTTCAGGGAGAGTCCATCAAGAAGTTGAATGAACCATGTACCCGAAGGACATCATATTAGAACATTGGTTGTAGTGGTTAGGTACCCATGCATTTCAGTGGATGATTGTTCCTTTATATGGAATTTGACAGTTTGGTGATCTCTGCATGATCAAGGTACAAGGTGAAAGTGCTAGGATGGACCAAATATAGACTTTCCTGATCATGAGGTTCTTTGATTCAAGATAGAGCATTTGATGCAGAGGACTTGATAATGATGAAGAACTGACCCGACAAAGATTAAGACAAGTACTCATTAAGGGGCAGTGTTGGAATTATTAACTCCTACTTGTCTTATGTGTAATCATATCTATGGTTGTTATAATTGTTGGTCATTATTGGGCAGAATTCGTTTCTACACATGGAGTATGTTTCCAAGTCTTTAAGAGATTGTTAGATCTAATTGGATTCGATAGATTCTCTACAACTAGTTAACTCCTAATTTGATGTGTTGTTGAGATATTCTCTCAACTCCTTGTTAGTATGACCAAAATAGTGTGTCTATCTTAAGACAACACTCATTTATTTATATGTACTATTACATTAATTTAATAAAACACTCAACACAATTTAAGTGTATAAAATAATGTGTACTCTTCCATTTCTCTACTTTTTGTCATGACATTTAACACAATCACATAAGTGCAATACTCTAGATTTATGATTTTTTCTTCTTTTTGTCATGGCATTTAACACAATCACATAAGTGCAATACTCTAGATTTACGATTTTATTCTTTTTAATTTTTTTAATAAATAAATTGATAAAAAAAAAAAAAAAAACTTAATACAACATTTTCAACCAATAGAGTTTTTTTTACATCCGTAGATCTACATTCAACGAGAGAACAAGGAGAAGTTTTCAACTAGTTTTTGAAAATAGTTCAAGTTAAGGAAAATGGATACACAATTTTTGACATTGAAACAAAGGACTTTTCAATGTACGTTTCTTTCCATATTGAAGAAACACTTGGCTACGTAGAAATAAACTAAACTATATTCATTCTCCTACATTCATCGATATTTTAATTGCATTTTTCATACATTAATTAATATTTTTATCAATTTTTTTTTCCATATAAAGTAAAAAGAGAAGGCTTTTTCTATATAAAGTAATTTTTTTATCAATTTTTTTTTTCCATATAAAGTAAAAAGAGAAGGCTTTTTTTATATAAAGTAAAAAGAGAAGGTTAATTGTAAGGTTTTTTTTTTACAAAGTGAACTTATGTGTGAGTTCAATATTTTTGTATAACTTTTTTTAAATAAAAAAATTATTTGTTTTTACTAGATATTTAAATTTTTTTTATTTTTTATTTCCTTTCAATATTTATAAGATATTGGTTAACAAGATATAAACTTTTGTCACTGTACATTTTTTTTCAATACCTACAAAATATTGGTCAACAAGGTGAAACCTCTAACAATATAAGTTCTTTAGTTACAATCATCCATATTTTAATTACATTTATGTAACACATTAATTAATCAAACTTATGAAAATGAAAAGTTTAAATTACATTTGCAAATATAATTCAACATAATCAAATTAACTTACAACATATTGAATTAAAAAAGTTAATTTATAATTTGATGATGACAATGATGATGGTGATGGTGATGGTGATGGTGATGGTGATGATGATGGTGATGGTGATGGTGATGGTGATGATGATGATGATGGTTTTCTTGGAGCCATGAAACCCTTTGAGAATGTTGTGATTGCATAGAGAGATTATCTTAAATAGTTATACTAATCTATGCACACATAAGTGGATCAAAGCCCTTATGTGAATCAAAGTCCACCCTCATGTCTGTGAAAATTATGTGGTGGCATTATGGGGGAATTAAAATTTTGAAGCAACTTACTCATGGAGCTTATGTATTTTCTCTAATAATTTGGCAAAAGTATATAGTTTATATTAGGGATTAAAAATGACCATATAGCACAACATTCAAAATTTAATAGTGATGGAGGATTCTTTGATACATGTGGTCAAGGGAACCAATTCTTCAACTATCATACTTGCCAATTCTTCAACTGTCATACTTGCCTCTCAGTGAAATATCTTACTTTCTTCCTTTCCAAACTTACTTTTTATCATATTTTGAGAAGTAACAATACAAAATCTGATTGGTTAGAGTCCCAAACAATGACCCAAAAGATTGAAATCTTAATCATCAACAACAAGGTCACTTTAAAATTAATCCCCTAATTCATCATCACTTTGGGATGATGTTCTTCTTCTATGTGTCAATTTTGATATAAGTATTACAAGGTTATAAAGATTTTAGTCATTTTTTATAGACATTTTACATACCATTTTGCATAAAACTTACTTTATTATAAGACCTTCCAAGCTTTAGAAGTCATATTGGAAAACCTTACTATCTAGCTATATAATCTTTTAATCAAAATTTTATGCACGTACTTTTTATTACAAATTTATTTTACAATCTTTTTATAATACAAACCCTCCCATTCCAATTAATAATAATAATATTTTATATTAAAATTACAAATTTATTTTACACTCTTTTTATAATACAAACCCTCCAATTCCAATTAATAATAATAATATTTTATATTAAAATTACAAATTTATTTTGCAATCTTTTTATAATACACACCCTCCAATTCCAATTAATAATAATATTTTATATTAAAATTATATATATAAGAAATACGCCTTTAAACTTAGTAGACGCTAATATTACTTTTTCTTAGACTTATCAATAAAACTTAGTAGATCTTAATATTATTTTTTCTTTACAAGGCACAAAAGACAAAAGTTAATAGTTGTAGACTTATAAATATGGCTGAATCTAATTAACCTCTTGACTACTCAATTTATGAAAATATACCTAGAGTACCGCTCCGAATTCAAACCTCTAACTTCCAAATGAAGTAACACGTGAATTTTATATTTTAATGGAAAAAAAGAAGTTACGTGGAAAGTATGATGCAATATAATATATCTATTCATATCATTGTTTTGGGTACACTACGTTCTATAAATCACCCCACCCCAATATAATATACTAGTAGCTTTAAGGCGTTGGAGAGGGGGACTCGTTAGGGTTTGAGCGAGTCAAGGGAGTGAGAGCCAGGGTTTGACAATTGGTAGGATGGGATTTCTGAGGACTCAGAAAGGGAGTTGTTAAGCTGACGGGAGGGACCTTGATAGTTGACAGGTGGGAGGGGGACAATACTTTGGGAGGAGTGTTTTCATGTGAAAAGGATGACTTGGAGAGTTCACGGTCTGGCCTAACCAACTATGGAGGATGATGAGCTGGCTAATGTTTTTGACCCAATGAATGACGATTTTTGGAGCCATGAGGGAATTTACAGATCTGACGAAGAATATTGTGCAGAACTTGGATCGATTAGACAGGAAAAGTATGAACTGAACCCTTTATTAATTGCAAATCGATTGAACGAGACATCTAGTAGACCCTAGCTGACAGGAGATGTAACGTCCCCGACCACCAACAGGTCGGGCAACGCCACTCCTGGGATGTTTCACTTAGCTCTGATACCAATTTTGTGAATTTATATCCTCACATATCTAACATAATTAACAGTGACAACATTATGTTCATGCCACTTATTCATGCGGAAATAATCATTAAAACATACTGACAATATATTCTAACCACACATAGATCAATGTGAAAATAATAGTAAGCCTACACACACAACATAGCTGATATATCTAGGCATTACTCATCAAGTTATAACACATGTACAATTACACAACATACAATTAACAGATATTTGACACTTATCTTTCAATAGATGACCACCAAATTACGTGCAGACCTTCCACTAACCTCCCAGCTTTAGACCACGCTGCTCATCACGCTCAGCAGTGGGTCACCCCCAAGTTGGGACTAAACTCCACCGAGAAAGGGATTCCTAGGCTTGGCAAGGGAAACAGAAAAGTCGCACAGGTCAACATGAAGGATTATCTCCCAAGGCCAGCTCACACTAACAACTTACATCCTCTCATTCCCCACATGACTGTCCCACCCCAGGAAGTGTGCCCCTTCTTTGCTCCATAGTCCTTCGACTACCCCACTTCCCTACCAGAGATTCAACAAAAGTCCAGATAGGAATTCTCCGAGCACTATAGTTGTTGTTGGGCTCCCTCTGGGAAATCACTTCCCCAACAACCTCTCTCACCTGGAGAGAGTTGCTTGCAGGCCTGACAACTTGCTTCTTCAGTCCAACTTCTAAGTCAATTCCCGAAAAGGTGATGGTAACAACAAATCTCAGTAAGAGAAGATGATGGCAGCAAGCCACACTCAACCAAGGAACTGCATGGGATGCAACAACCAACAATTATGACACAATACGACTCAGACAGTTACAAGGTGTGTGTTTGTTCAGAGGTCAACGATGGAGATGATGGTGACTCAGTACGTGAGTCCATATGAATTAGGTAGGGTCACAGACTTCCCGAGAATTGTCAGGGTTGTCATAATGGCGAGGAGGAGGAACCCCAAATGAGCTGGATTTCCCAGCTACAAACTGCATGCGCCCAGGTTGACACATGTCTTCCTGAAGCAGCATGAGTTCCACTTAGCACTTGTTCCCTTTCCCAGGAACTTAGGACAACACTTATCATGTCCACATTAGCCTTTAGGAAATAATAATAAAATATTATTCTCTTAGAGGTAAGCCCTCTAGGTTATCCCTTAGGCATAGACACTTAACCCCCTCCCTTACCCTACCTAGTGGAGCTTAGTCCCCCATAACTCTTTCTTCGTGTTCGGTCTACACGCAACAGTGTAATTTTATTAATGATATGTGTATTTACATATACAAAATCAGGCTCGTGGTCTTAAACATCTAGGCTCTTCGGCCTAATAAACATGTAAGTCTTCGGTTTATAAACACTTGGCTCAACATCCTATAATCATAATTACAATTCAGCAGGGGCTCGGCCTTGGGGTGTTACAATCCCCTCCCCTTATTTTTGCACTGTCCTCAGTGCAACTTACTTACACAACAACAATAAGATTTCCAAAATCTTCAAAAAAATGTGGGTACTCTGCTCGCATAACATCTCCATGCTCCCATGTTGCATCCTTAGGACCGTACCAGGTCCATTGAAATTTTACAAGCCCTATGGCTCGATTCCAGAGTTACTTGCTTTTTCGATCCAATATACACACCAGATGCACCTGACAAGTGCTTTCCTGCTCCACCTGAATCACATTCCAATCAATAACGTGATTAACATTATGTACATATTTCTTAAGCAATGACACATGAAATACATTATGTATAGACATGCATGCAGGCAATGCAAACCTATATGCTATTGGACCAATCCTCTCTAGGATTTCAAACGCCCCACAATACCGAGATGTCAACTTTGAACAATTTCCCAACTTTAGGGAACTTCTGTTGGCCTTCACTCTCAGGAATACATGATCCCCTACTTTAAATTCCCTGCGAGTTATGTTCTTATCAACATAAATTTTCTGGCTGTCTTGGACAACCTTCAAATTTTGCTTAATCTTCAACATTTTTTCTTCCATTTCCTTGAGCAACTCTGGCCCAACCACTACCCTATCATCTGGGTTGTCCCAACTTACTGGGGTGTTGCACTGTCTGCCATAAAGTGCTTCAAATGGGTTCATCTTCAGGGATGCTTGATACCCATTGTTGTAGGCAAATTCTACCAAGTGTAGATAATCTTCTCATTTAGATGGTTTGTCCATCACATACATTCTTAGCATATCTTCTATCACTTGGTTCACCCTCTCTGTCTGCCCATCAAACTCAGGATGATAATCAATGCTAAATTTCATATTCGTTTCAAACCCTTTGAATAACCCCTTCCAAAACTTTGATGTAAACTTCAGGTCTCTGTCAGACACAATTGTCTTAGGTACACCATGCAAGTGTGCTACTTCCTTCATATAAATATCAACAACATTAGTTTCTTTATAAGTAATCTTCATAGGAATGAAATGGACAACTTTAATAAGCTTATCCACCACTACCATGATTGCATCATGTTGCTTGCTAATTCTGGGAAATCCCATGATAAAATCCATTGTTACCATTTCCTATTTCCAGACAGGAATGGGTAATGGTTGTAGTAACCCAGCCAAGTGTCTATGCTCAGCCTTGACCCTTTGACATTCCAAGCATTTAGCAACAAAATCAACAATCTCCCTCTTCATGCATGGCTAATAATATTGTCTTTTAACTATTGAGATTGTTTTCTAATATCCTGGGTATTCTGCATAAGGTACACTTTGCATTTCTTTTAAAATCGCACTCAATTCAAAAGAGTTGGGTATATAAACTTTGTTTATGTACAGGAGGATTCCATCAATTCCCAATTCATAATCCTCAATCTTTTGCTGCATTTTACCTTGCTTTAATTTTGTTACTAATTCCATGTACTACAGATCTGATTTTGCAGCCTCTACAAATCTATCTTTCAAATATGATTTTGCAGCCTCTACAAATCTGTCTTTCAAATCTGATTGGTACATGCTAATGGTTGTAACATACAACTCATACACTCTTATGCTGAGTGCATCAACCACTTTGTTATCTTTCCCCTTGATATGATCTGTATCAAAGTCATATTCACTGAGAAACTCTAACCATCTGCGTTACTTGGCATTTAGAGTTGGTTGATCAAACAAATACTTTAGACCATTATGGTCTCTCCTCAACTCAAACCTCTTTCCCATGAGGTAATTCCTCCACTTCTTCAAGGCGTGCATTATGGCTTCCAACTCCAAATCATGAGTGACATAGAGCTTTTCATGCTCTTTCAACTTCCTTGATTCATAACATACAACAAACCCATTTTGACTGAGGACTCCACCCAGTCCTTCTTTACATGCATATGTGCATACAATGAAGTCTTCATTTGGATTTGCAATCCTTAGAATTGGAGCACTGGTTAACAATTTCTTCAATTGTTGGAAGCTTCTTTCACATTCTTCTATCCATTGAAATTTCTTCCTCTTCCTTTGCAAGGAAGTGATGGGGTGAGCTATTCTTGAAAACCCTACAATGAACCTTCTGTAATAGCCAACTGGACCCATGAAGGATCTGACTTCTGTCACATTCTTTGGCCCTGACCATTCTCTAATGGCTTCTATCTTTTCAGGGTCCACTACTATCCCATCCTTAGATATGACATGCCCCAAATAGTGAATTATGTTTTGATAAAATGAACACTTGCTCAATTTGGCATACAACTGATGTTCTCTTAGCACTTGCAACACCATTCTCAAATGATGCTCATGCTCTTCGTCTGACTTGGAATATACAAGAATGTCATCCATAAAAACAACGACAAACTTGTCTAAATATTCCTAGAAAACACCATTCATTAAGTACATGGAAACAACTAGTGCATTTGACAACCCAAATGGCACCACCGTTAACTCATAATGACCATACCTTTTCCGGAAGGTGGTCTTGCTGATATATTCCTCTTTAATCCTTACCTGATGATATCCTGACTTGAGATCTATCTTTGAAAATATCTTTGCATCCTTCAATTAATCAAAGAGATCATCAATCCTTCGCAGGGGATACTTGTTCTTTATAGTTACTTTATTCAACTGTCTAAAATCGATGCACAATCTCAATGTCCCATCTTTCTTCTTCATGAACAAGACTGGGGCACCCCAAGGTGACACACTTGGGTGTATATACCCCTTCTTTAGAAGTTCTTCAAGCTGCATTTGCAACTCCTTCAGTTCAGGTGTACTCATCCTGTAAGGAGTCTTTGACACTGGAGCTGCTCTAGGCATTAAATTAATATAGAAATCAATATCTCTCTTTGGAGGTAGTCCTGACACCTCCTTGAACACATCTTCAAAATATTCCAAGACTGGATGATCCTCCAGATTTGGCATCTTACCCTTAGATGGTTCCTCCATATGGGATTCAAATATTTGACAACCTTTCCTATAACACTTCTTCAGCTGTATTGTTAAGATTTACCGGACAGTAACTGCCCAGGAATTCCTTGGACTATTTTCTGATTTCCTTCCTCGTCTAGGAAACTGAATGCGTTGTTATGACACTCTAATATGGCATGGTGTTGGTCTAACCAATCCATACTAATTAGGAAGGCATAAGATCCTAAAGGAAAGATGTTCAAATCTTTCCTTGTGCTCAGTACATTCATGTCCATAAGACATGACTTAACCATCTCATTGACTTTTCTTTTGGCTCTAGTAGCTAGTTGCACCAACCAATATTTTTTCTGCTTGTTTCTTGGCAATTGCAAAATTTCCACCATCTTAGGATCTATATAACTATGACTAGCTCCTGAATCAATTAAAATAGTAATGGTTTGGTTGTTGATCATACCTTCCATTTCAATCATATGTGATTGATACTCTGCTTTCTTTTTGTCTAAGGCTACATAGATCCTTGGTACATTTCTGCTCATGTACCCCACTATTTCAGCTTGTTGAACATTGTGAACAACTCTCTCTTTGTCACTTCTATGAGGACAATCTCTAAACATATGATCACCTTTACAACCCCAACATTGAATAGGTGGTTTCCTTGGCCTTTGACCACCTGTCTCAATCATTCTGGGTTTTCTAGAAGTTGGTTGTCCCTAAGCATTATTTCTGAAGAATGGTGGCTTAATTCCCTTCTTCCTATGATCCATCTTGAATTTCTTCTTGTCTTCCCAAGCTTTTTGGAAAGTTTGCCTTGTTTTTTTTCTGATCATATGGGAACTTAGCTCGCCTTATGGTCTCCTCCAATGTTTTGGGATCATCATATTGTATTTTTTCACTGATGGATGGTGGAAACCCTCTCAAATACCTCTGAATCTTGACTATCTCATCCTTGATGAAAGAAACATACTTCAACAATTCTAAAAACCTTCTTTCATACTCATCAATGGACATACTTCCCAGCTTGAGTTCAAATAACTCGTTCATTTTCTTATCATAGTACCTCTTAGTCAAGTATTTCTTTTCAAAATATTTTTTGAATTCTGCCCAAGTAACATCTTTCTCTTTAATGTGTTGCACCTTCATAAGTTGATCCCACCACATGGATGCCTTACCTTTTAGTTGATAGATGAAAATTCTTCCTTCTGCATGGGAAGAATAATTATGTAATTGAAAATACTTTATCATGCCTAGTAGTCATGTATCTACATCTTCATCCTTCTTGTGCTCCCCATCAAACGTAGGAGGTTTGATTTTGTTGATTTCCCCTCGTAGCTCATCCTCTCCGTACCTCTTATGCTTCCTAACAAGGGATATACTTGAGTTGTTGTGTGCTCTCTTATTGGAATGCCTCGAGGAGTGTTGGTGATGTATTCTATCACTTTTTGTTCTTCTGTGACTTCCTCATTTGCTTGAGCCACTCTCCTTATCCAATTTCTTTTCTATTCTTTCCAGGCTCTGCATCAACTTTATGTCGAATTCTCCCTGTTGCTCCCTAGATTTCATGAGTTTTTTGTTATTTTCTCGGTGAGTCTAGACATCTTTCTACAACTTTTCAACGATCTTCATAATGTTTCCTTCTTTATCTATCTCTTCTAAATGCCCATTGGAGTTCTATCCTTCAACTCCTAAATGGACATCCATTCCTCTAACTTCATTTTTCGAACTGTAAGCACCATGTTCCTTCCCCATTTCTCTGCACTATGCGAAAATTCGATTAAGTTCTGACAATCGTTAACTCTACAAAATGTGCAGTCAACTGAGTTTTGTCATGCTATCAGACTTTAATAATTTTCCAGAATAAACCAATCTGATTCAACAAAAAAAATATCAAATTCTATTTTATGTGGGTCTTGGTCGGTCAAGAACCCCTCAAGCTTCTATCTCTAAGCCCCTCTCTATTCTGCAACAATTTTTTGGGCGTTAGCCCCTTTTATTCTTCCCTTGGTTTGCATGGGACCACGACTGCAACCCAATGCTAATGATTTGGGCACTTATTCGGAGTGTTGAAACTTCGGGCTCCGAAGCTTTAGAGGTTTCCCTTTTTCCGTGCGTCCCAACATCACAAAACAATGAACTATAGAATGTGCGAAGAATGACAGATCTACGATCCACATTCATTCCTGCACCATTTCTTTTGGAGTGTCAAGTCTCCAGATTTCATGATCTGGTGCCACATGTCCACTGGGGCCCACGGTTTCCATGCTCGAACTAATAAATGTCGAACATGTCACATCAAATTTAGTACTTTTCAAATTGTGGGGACATGGGTTGACTGTTTTGGAGTAACCCGCCAATCGTTATGCAATTTTCCCCACGCTGACACGTACCCCATCTGGGAAACCATGGTTTGGATTGTGGGATCGCTTTGTAGAATTATTTTCCACGTAACTTCAATCTCTGCAATGCCTCCCGACCATCGAGGTTGATAGATTGTGACCAAAGTTAATGCGGGCCCGATCTAGCTAACTTCTTCGCCAAGATTAACTACTTTGTGCCACCACCAGGAGTGCCACGTGGTAGGACACACGAAGCCAACACGTGGCCCAATCAGGCAGGTGACATATGTCACATTCTAACTACATTTATATAGTACAAAGGTTCTTAACTCACTACCATGTGGAACACACCCCATGTGTCCACATCATCCCTAGTGACATCAACAGGCCATGTCACTTCAAGACTTCGGGCTTCAGAAGATTTCACCTTAGCATACCCCATTTCTCTCGGACGTCAAATTCCTGAACAAGCTGATCTTCTAACACATGTCTCCTTTGACGAATGGTCCAGATTGTCTTCGGACTTCAGGACTTCGAAGCTTCGGGCTTCAGAACTTTGGGAGTTTCCACTCTATTCACACCTTGTTTCTCCTGAATACCATATTCCTGAATAATCTAACTTGCCGACACGTGTTCCTTGCTTGGATCAATGAAACAAGATCTGTAAGCCCTCTAGCTTATCCCCTTAGAGGTAAGCCATGTAGATTATCCCCTAGGCCGAGACACTTAGCCCCCTCCCTTACCCTACCTAGTGGAGCTCAGTCCCCCATAACTGTTTCTTCACGATCGATCTACACACAACAGTGTAATTTTATTAATGATATGCATATTTACATAAACAAAATTAGGCTCATGGCCTTAAGCATCTAGGCTCTCCAACCTAATAAACATGTAAGTCTTCAGTTTATAAACACTTGGCTCACCAAAATATAATCATAATTACAATTCAGCAGGGGCTTAGTCTTGGGGTGATACAAGACATGAAATCGATGGTCGCTCGAAGGACACGATGTCCATCCGTCTCATCGACATATTATTTGAGGTGGAAGCATTGGGAGGTTTTAGTTTTTCACATTTACCAAATTTTTCACAGGGCTTTGGCCTTTCCTTCCCACAGATGCAGGTTTGTGGGCTCAACACTGGAGAGGATTTTTTGTGACCTGAGGATCCTATAAGAGGTATGAAAGGGGTTTTTTATGCACATGAAATAACGCCGGTTAAAGGAATATTTCTAACAGAGGAGGGTTTTAAATACAAAACATTTTATAGTGGGATTGTGGGGGAGGAGAGGATACCTAGGGAGACAAAACCATGGAAGCCTAGAAAAAAAGAGGAGAGGATGGTGCTGGGACAAGACATAGGTTTGTAGGAGGTATCGTCTCTCTTTTTATGTGCACTGGTTGGTCGTTTTAGTTACTGGGAGATGTCAAAAAAATACATTTTTTGGTGGGTAGAAAATTGGAAAAATGTGTTGGGATATATTTGAGAAGTCCTTGTCTTAGTCAGGGGGTGGAATTGTTGTTTCCAGTTTAGAGAGGTGGCTGATGTGGAGATGATTCTTGAAGGAGTCTGGTTGTATGGCTCTGGGAGTTTAATAATTAAACAATGGACGCATCTCTTTGACCCAGAAAAGGATCACATATGATTTCACCACATATGGGTTTTATTACGAGGATGTACTCTAGTATTCTATAATTTTGTTAAGAACCTAAATAGATCTACAAATATAATCACCACAAATACTGAATACACAATAGATCCACAAAGCAAGATAGAAGAAACCACACATTATTATATCAAAACCCTTGAGGTAGGGCAACACCGTACAATGGATCCTATTATGGAAGGGATCCTCTCTTGTTCACTTGCCTCTTCGAGGGGGCATCCTCCTAATGAGCTTCAGCTCCAAATACAATACTTCTCTTCATGTCTCATTACATTGCTTAAACCCCTTTATATAGTTCTACCATCACCTAAGAACATCCTAGAGGAGGAATCTTCTAGAAGTAGAACCTTCTAAGAATTCCTCTTACATTTATTATATCTAATTACCCATTTATTATATCTAACTATCATAGTGGGCCTTATTTAATAATATAGTGGACCTAGTCCACCTTACATTGAATGACCTCCACTATTATCACTATGGGCCCTTTGGGCCCCCCCA
>ML811455.1:48943-75151 GCA_009831015.1 Picea engelmannii
CTCCTTCTCATCATTCCACCTATCCCATCATAGGAAATGACATTGTTCACATGGAGATTCTTGTCCACATGTCACCTTCCTATATGGCCACTTGCCTTTCTCTAAATCCACATGGTAGGTGGTGACATTGTTCACATGGATATTCTTTTCCACATGTCTACTTCTCATTGTGCCACCTATCCCATCATAGTATAGACTTTCTCTTTGTCTCTAAAGTTTAAAGCCTTTATTCAAACTATGAAATTAGCTCAAGTGAACACTTAGGAAATGAGAAAGGGTCTTGATGGAGTCAATGGGCCTACTATAGATATCAACTATATTCAACACTTAAAATGTGAGCAAGGGTACTGAGGGGGGCATTGAGACCAATACAAACATTGGTCTATACAAACACCTAAAAAATAGCCAAAAACTTAGTTTACATCGAGATTCTTGTCCAACTGTTACCCTCCCATAGTGACAAATTTCTAATCTAACTCCATGTGGTAAGTAGTGACATTATCCACATAGAGATTCATGTCCATGTGTCTTCTCCTCATTGTGTCACCTATCCCCTAGTAGTATGAACCTTCGCTCTACCTTTGAAGTAAAAATCCTTTTGTTTAAACTTTGAAATTGAGTTGGTTGAACACATAGGAAGTGATAAAGGGTCTGGATAGATTCATTAGTCCTGATCTATAAATAAATAGAAATGAAAACTTGGAAAGTGAGCAAGGATTCTGATGGGAGCATTGAGTCTAATTTGAAAATCGAGCTCTACAAACACCTCATAAAATTTGAAAAAGGTTCCTAAATAATGTGAATATTCCTATCCACGTGGATCCCTCCCATAGCACCACTTGTCTCTCTTGAAATCCATGTGTCAAGTGGTGATGTTGTCCATGTGTCCTCTACTCATCGTGCCACCTATCCCCTAGTAGTACATACCTTCACTTTTCCTTTGAATTAAAAATCTTTTTGTTTAAACTATAAAATCAGCTCAGGTGAACACTTAGTAAGTGAAAAGGGTTCTTTATGGGGGCATCAACCCAAATGTGGAAATTGACCAAGGAAACACTTGAATAGGTGCAAATGGGGCTTGATTAGGAAATCAAACCAATGTGGAAATCAACCAAGGAAACACTTGAACATGTTAATGTCCTACCCTAACCCCATTACTTAAATACTTTATTAATGTATGAGGCCACCTTCCTTGAATAAGGATCATGCAATAGTTAATTAATAGTCACTCATTGTAATAAAAGGTCCTTTTTAGTAATAAGGACCAAATTAGTTGGTCGACCCTCACTATAAGGGGCCCATAGGTAGCTAATATCCTCTAGGGATATATGTATATTGAGTATAAAGTTATGTATTGTTTTATCAATAGTTTTATTGTATCTGGAGCATTTCTCTTCGAGATTCCCCCCTTGAAGAGGCAAGTGAACATAACTCTCTATTTTTGCTTATCAAAGCGATCTTTCTTAGGGTTTATCTCTCTTTCTCTTGTGTTATTGGATTTTTCACTATATTTTATGTGAATTATATGAAGCTTTGGGATTAAGTACACTACAAGTGGTATAAGAGCTCTTTCTTGGGCATGAAGTGGAACAATTTTTGGGAACGGAGTTCAAATTTTTTTCTCTTTCTTGATTTTTGAAAGAAAACATAGGATGATGGAATTTAGGTGGATTTATGAAAAATTTTGTGCATAATTTGGAAAATACAACCCAATAACTGAATTCCTCTCGAAAAAATACCCAATTTCAAAAACAATTTGTCCAAAATGGAATCCAAAAAGTGGAGACATCATTGATTTAAAATCGACATTTTTTTAGGGTTTTTTTCAGGAAGGCCACAAAATTTTGTAGATTGGATAACTTTTGATAGAATGCACATATTTAAGTCAAACCAATGCTAGTTTATCTAGAGAAGGTGTGGAATTTCAAAATTTGTGTTATAATATCCAATCTAAGAAGTATAGCAGAAGTTGTGATCATTTTACTTTTTCTACCTCAAACCCTACCTTGTATAAGTTATTTTCTGGTAATCTTTAGAGATTTTTCTAGGGTTATGTTGTTCCAGGAACCAACACCTTCCATTTTTTTTCTTGTGTTCTTGATCATAGAGTCAATTCCAGCCAAGAAATAGGGATCCCCCTTTTTGTCTTAAGTATCTGAGCTAGCTCAACTTCACAATCTCCATTAAGGTCTACTGACTCTTCTTTGAGATGTTCTAACGTGCATTTTTTGGGTTTCTGGTATATCGACAAGTTCATGATAAACTAATCGATATAGGAAATATCAACGATTTCATGAAGAACTCGCCAATACACTAAAAGGTGCGTTACTTAACATATTTTAGGTACAATATTTAATATATCGAAGAAGTTCCCACAAAATTCCTCGATACACCGACAAACTTCCAAACACCTCTTATGAAACCTAAACCATGGTGTACCAGTGAGACTCATGTTAACTCTGTCGGTACACCGAAAGAGTTTGCATGAACTCTTCCAATACAAAATATTGTGTATATCGACGCTCTTTCACCCATCGACGTCAGTACACTGGTGGAGTTAGCAACATCATTACTGACACCCAAAGTTAGCACATCGGTACACTTCCATGGATCACCTTCGATACATTAGTTTCTATGATGAATAAAGCTATAAAATAAACCTCCCCCCTCACAAACCTCTTATTATTATTATTTTTCGTTGAGGAGGAGAGGAACCAACTATTGTGTCTTGAGAAGCTGCTCCACGAGGAAAAAACACATCTATCGTTGAATCCTTATCCACCATCAAAGATTTTTCCATCCAAGTGGAACCATTGTTCCAGGTAGGAATTCAACCCTCATTCTTCACATCTTCCTTTTATTTTTTCCATTTTAGTTTAAACATCACTTTCACTCCATAGGAGGCAGGCTACCCTTTCTACTTCCCCTTAACACGTGACACCTTCGTAACTTGAGAATTCCCTAACCCCTTTACTTCCCTGCACCATACTCTACCCTTTTCGACCTTCCCTGCACTTTCCAAATTCCTAAGCCATCGATAAAGCTTCCCCCTTGTCCTTCCTTGACGGTGCCCTAACCCAAGCCCCAGGAACCAGTTTTGTTTCCATAGAGTTGTTCCCTAACCCATTGACATTTAACTAGTCCTAGGGATTGGATGTGGTCTCCTTTTCATGGGAGCTGGGATAAAACTAAATCTAGGGATTGAGCTCATATCAAGAGTCTGCTAGACCCCACGTTTCGTGGTCTCTAACACACTTTTCAATCGAATACTTAGTCAAATTGTGAGTTCGAAGGCATATAGAAAAAGTTTGCAACATTGTCACCGATATTTACCTTTCCATATCAGTGGAGTTTACAACATCATTTCCAATATTTAATTTTTTGTATCGACGAAGTTTGCAACATTTTTTCTGGTATTTTCCTTTCCGTATCGACAGAGTTTGAAACATCATCATCGATATTTAAATTTCCTCGTCAGTGGAGTTTTCAACATCCTCACCAGTACTCTTTTACTGTGTCGGCAGAGATGACAACATCATCACCGATATTCTCTTCCATTCATTGGTAAAATTGACACCATCGCCTCTGGTATTACTTTTCTTTGTTGACATAATTTGTTGGTTGTGGAGCTTGATTATATTCATGATTCAAATGTCTTGTTTCATCTGTGTTTGGATCCCATTTATTGACAGGGGGGGTATTTTCCCCCACATCTTGTTGATATTATGTTAGCTTCGGGAGGTATGAACCTCTATTGTGACCTATAACGCGATTAGAATGTTCCGGAAGGAAGAAAAGAAATGAAGGAAACCCTAGACAAGATGTTGGCTGCAGAAATATAATTAATATGAATTAATTAGTACCCAGAAGGAGAAGTCGGCCCTAGTAAGTCTTCCAGAACCACTATAAATATATGGCGCTAATCTCTCATTTGACACACTTCTCAGTAGTTGTAGAGAGCCATTTCTACGCAGTGCAGTTGCAGTCTTGTGCGCAAGTCCTGGGGAAGGTACTGTGCCAACTTTTGGGTGGGACTATCTGATCAACTTGGTTACTTCTTGCTTGGTGCATTAGCCTCTCTTAGCTATTAGATTTCTACCAGGATTCTCTTCTCTGTCAAGGTCAAGGTGCTCAGAGGGTGGCTTCGGCCTATGGTTGGGTGACAAGGGTATTGTCAATGGTAAAATGAACACAATCTTTCATATTCTAATAGGTTATGGGCCCACAACCTCCTTCATTCAGTCTAAATGCTAGAAGGAAGCATAGTCGCTAGGATATTGAGCTCGTTGAGGAACTGTCTCTAGGGTTACTAGCAGGAGCAGCTTCCAAAGACACTATCGCTAGGGTTACTAGCAATAGTAGTTGCAGAAACCCTAATTTTAGATATGACACCTTTTGATGGAGAATCACGCTCAAAAAGAAGATATTCAGATGTGTCCTAACTCAACACACCTTTTGGCTCTCTCAAAATACAGAAACAATGAAGTTGAAGTTTTGGATCAAGGCATGACCAGTTACAAGTCAACCGGAGACATGAGTGAAATGATCAGTATTTTACACTACTAAGCACTTACTGGAATGATTGAAGATGACATGTGGATAATCAATAGTGGAGCTTCTAGGCACATGAAGGGAGATCAAGCCAGACTCTCAAATCTAAATGAGAAGAAGACCTCATATAGGGTAGAACTTGGAGACAAAACCACTTACCCCGTGGAAGGATTTGAACAAGCCTCCGTGAAAATGAAAACGGGTAACTATGTTCACTTAAGCAATGTTTTATATGTACCTAGTTTAGAAAAGAATCTTGTATCAATATCTTTCCTAGAAGACAAGGGAAACATAATCTCTTTCATGGGTGGAAAGGTGTTATCATGGCATAAAGACTCCAGCATAGATAATTCTAGGGTTATTGGAAGTCATGAAGGAAATCTATATAGACTATTAGAACAAAATGAAGAATCTCTTGCACACAACAAAGTCAACCCAAATGAGCTTTGGCACAGAAGGTATGCTCACATTAACTATCAAGCATTACCCTTTCTCAAAAGGATGGTTGAAGGAATTCTAGAGTTGCATTCTACACATGAAGGAATCTGCAAAGGATGTGCTCTTGGGAAGAATATGAAGAAACCATTCCCAAGCAGCAACAATAGATCTAAGGAGATTCTAGATCTGATACACTCAGTTGTTTGCGGTCCGATGCTAGTAAAATCTCTAGGAGGATCTTCTTACTACGTAATCTTCATTGATGACTATTCAAGAAAGACTTGGCTATATCTACTAAAGACAAAAGATGAAGTATTCAATAAGTTTCAAGAGTTCAAAGCAGATATAGAAAACCTCACGAATAAGAAGATCAAGATGCTAAGAACAGATAATTGAGGAGAATACACATCAAAGGAATTCGTTGCATTTTGCAAATCAGCAGGGATTAGGAGGGAGCTGACTGTTCCTCATAATCCTCAACAAAATGGTGTAGCAAAAAGAAAGAACAGATTTATTGAAGAGTTCGTAAAAGACTTACTAAATGATTAAGGTCTATCCATGTTTTTATGGGGAGAAGTAGCACTGACAACAATATATGTGCATAACAGAAGCCCTCATTGTATATTGAAGGACATGACACCAAAAGAATCCTTCTTAGGTAAGAAACCTAACGTTGAAAACCTAAGAATATTTGGATGTCCTGTTTACTCTCACATTCCCAAGGATAAAAGGAATAAACTAGAACCCTTAGGAAAGAAGGGGATATTCGTGGGATACAATGATTCATCCAAAGATTATAGAATATATATTCCAGAACAACACAAGATCGAAGTCAGCAGAGATGTAACATTCAATGAAAGGATGGCCTTCAAGAAATACATAGAAGAAACTATTGTAGAAGAAGAGATTGAAGAACCTAATGAAGAAAGAACAGAAAACGAAAATGATGAAAAGGAACAACCTGATCATCCTATGGAACCATGTGAAAACATTGATTCAAATATTGTACCTAAAACCAAGAAATGACCAGCTTGGCTTGAAGCCACATTAGAAGATGTAGAAAGACACAAGGTTCCAGAAGGAACATTCAGAAAGAGTAAAATACCTAAAAGATTCTCAATCTATGCCGCATACATGACGAAGCTTCTAGACAAAGAACCTACCACATTTGAAGAAGCATTTCAAAAGGGACAATCGAAAGAAGTTATGACAGAAGAGCATCAATCCATTATGAAAAATGAGGTATGGGAAATCGTACCAAGACCTAAAGAAAAATTGGTGGTAACTTCAAAATGGGTGTACAAGATCAAACATGCAATAGATATAAGCGTGGATAAATACAAGGTAAGATTCGTAGCTAGAGGGTTCTCCCAGAAGGAGGGATAAGATTATGACAAAACGTTTTCTCCGGTGGCTAGATATAATTCCATTAGAACTGTCATATCTCTTGCCGCTTCCATGGGATGGAACTTACATCAGATGGATGTAAAGACATCTTTCCTCAATGGATCTATTGAAGAATAAGTATATATTGAACAAACTCAAGGGTTTGAGGTACATTCCAGAGACACTCACGTTTGCAGATTAAAGAAAGCTCTATATGGACTCGAGCAAGATCCAAAGGCTTGGTATTCCAGAATGAACAACTATCTAACGAGACTTGGTTTCTCCAAGAGTCATGCAGATCCAAACCTTTACTATAAATTCGTGTACAATGCACCTGTAATCCTACTACTATATGTTGACAATCTATTCATAACAGGTGAAGATTCTCTCATCATCCAGTGCAAGAAGAAATTAGCTTCTGAATTTGATATGAAATATCTAGGTCTCATGCATTATTACTTGGGCCTAGAAGTATGGCAGAAGTGTGGTGAAGTATTCCTTGGACAAGGAAAGTACGCAATAAAGCTCCTTCGGAAATTTGGAATGATGGAGTGTAAGTCCATGGACACTCCTATGAATGTGGATATAAGAAAAGTAAAGGATCCAGATTCTGATCCATTAGATCCATCTCTATATCGACAACTAATTGGGTCATTGATGTATTTGGTAAATACTTGACCAGACATTTGCTTTGCCATGAATACACTAAGCCAATTCCAGGTGGAACCGAGACATGAGCATTGGATAGATGCAAAGCATGTATTAAGATATATTCGTGGAACAATAAACTATGGTCTGAGATACACTGCATCCAACAATATACAACTTCATGGATTCATAGACTCAGATTGGGCAGGAAGTGTAGAAGACAAAAAGAGCACTTCAGGCATGTGTTTCAGCTTGGGCTCCGCTATGACATCTTGGGGCCGCAGGAAACATAAGTTTGTCACACTCAGCACAATAGAAGAAGAGTATACGGTAGCATGTGAAGCATGCACAAAAGAAATATGGTTGAGGAAGTTAATCTCTGATTTATTTGATCAGATTCCAGACTCAACCATAATATATTGTGATAATCAAAGTTGTATAAGATTATCAGAACATCTCATGTTTCATGAAATTTCAAAACACATTGAGATCAAATACTACTTTATTCAAGATAAAGTACAGGAAGGAGAGGTAAAGCTTGAGTATATCCCCACTGATGAGCAGACAACATATATCCTGACAAAACCTCTATCCAGAATAAAGTTTGCATATTTTCGAGAGAAGATGGGGATCGTGGAAATAACTCCCTTAGTTGAAAGGGAAGAAATGAATCTCCAGGTTAGGAGGGAGCACTGAAAATATTATTGAAAACATTTATTTTGTGATTGAAAAATAGTCCAACTCGGATAGATTCTTTCCTGTTCGGAAAGTGGTTTGAGATTTTTGACGGACGGTGATTTCCCATTGTGGTTAACATGGGAAATGGTCCAGATTTCTGATGTATCATAGACATCGAATTCCCATTGTGGTTAACATGGGGAGTGGTCTAGGGAAGTCTCTCTTCTTGAGGGTTACTCAAGAAGACTAGCCCGCCTCGTCGGATAATGATTTCTAATTGTGGTTAACTTGATGAATGGTTTGTTTTGGAGGTTGATACAAGACATTCTTTTCCTCTTGTGGTTAACAGAGGAAATGGTCTGGACAATCATTCCTTATGGTTTATACATTCTCTCCAGGGTGCACTTTGATTAGTGTAGGAGGAATGGTCCAGGTTCAACAATTAGGGACATGCATTCCTTAGGGTTTATACATTCTCTCCAGGGTGCACTTTGATTAGTGTACGGAGAATGGTCCGGGTTCAGAAGACAGGACAATTATTCTTCCTTGCTTGAGAAGAATAGTCCAAATATCTCATTGTTCTACTCTAAGGGTAGATATTCTTTCATATCTCACAGACGTGAGTGAAAGATTGGCCCATATGATTCATTCTATTTTAACAATATTTTTCTATGTAGGTTGGCATCAGATGATTGTTATGGAGACTACCTGTTGGTTGTGGAGCCTGATTATCTTCCTTATTCATAGGTCCTTGCTTTCAGCCATGTTTATACCCCATGAAGTATTTACACCCCAGAAGTATGTACACTCTTCCACGCAGGGGAGTGCAGAGGGGGGGTACCCCCTCTGCGGGGTCCAAGGGGGATATCCCCCAGGCTGGGGGGTCTGGGGGCAAGTGGGCCCCCAGTGGGGGTTTAGGGGCAGCGTCCCCCGATGGGTTTCAGGAGAAAATTCCCCAAAGAAAAAATTGCCTTGTAAAAGTATATTGTAATTTCATTGTAAATTTGGACCGTTCATTATAAGGTTGCAGATCTAACGGTAGAGATTATGTTAGGGTTTTTTTCCCTAGAAGGCAACCCCCTTTTATGAGGGAAATGTATTGCGGCTATGGATGATGGTGAATATTGTATTCTGAGAGAGGAGACTGTGAGAGAAAGAAGAGGAAGTTACAATGGGTTTTGCTGTAGGTTGTATCCCTTCATTTGTCGGATAATAATAAAGGAAGGACCTGGCAATTTCTCTGGTGGACGTAGCCCACACTGGTGAACCACGTAAATCTGTGTCTCTCTTGTATTATGTGTCTTTTGTGTTCTTTTTCTGCATTTGTTTTATCTTATTGCTTCGCGGTCCTGTTTTTCTAACAACTGGTATCAGAGCGTAAGGTAAATCGCAGGAAAAGAGGGTTCCTGGTTCGAGTGGGAGCAATGTTGGAAGATGGAAAGTTTAGGGTCGAGAAATTTAACGGCCAAAACTACAAGTTATGGAAGATGCAGATGGAAGACTATTTATATTAGAAGGATCTATTCCTACCATTGAGTGGAGTAGCAAAGAAGCCGACGGCCTTGAAGGACGAAGAATGGGAGATTCTTGACAGAAAGGCTCTAGGAATGATACGACTGAGCCTGGCATCGTTGATGGCTTTCAATATTTCGAAAGAAAAGACAATGAAGGATTTGATGGATGTGTTGGCCAAATTGTATGAAAAACCCTCGGCGTCAAATAAGGTATTTCTAATGAAGAGATTATTTAATATGAATATGTCAGAAGGTGGGTCTGTTGCAGATCATTTAAATGAATTTAATACGGTTACTAATCAACTAATTTCTATAAAAGTGGACTTTGATGATGAGGTTAGGGCTCTTCTAATCTTGTGCTCATTGCCAGAAAGCTAGAATGGCTTGGTCATGGCTGTAAGTAACTCTGTCTCCGGTTCAAATACTTTAAAATTTGATGATGTTGTTGGTGTTATCCTTAGTGAGGAAATGTGACGGAAAAGCACAGGTGAGACATCAAGAAATGCATTGAACATGGAGAATAGGGGAAGACAAAAGGATAGAGGAAAGGGATCAAGAAACCACGGAAATTCTAGGAAGGGCAGATCCAAATCCAGACTTGGAAAGATAGAGTGCTGGAATTGTGGGAAGAAAGGACATCTAAAGAAAGACTGCAAAGCTCCAAAGAAACAAAGAGATGGACAAGAGGAGAGAAATCAGGAAGCAAATGTAACAGGTGATGTGTTACAAGATGCTTTGATTCTTTCTGTAGATAATATTTTTGAGTCTTGAGTAGTAGATTCAGGAGCTTCATTTCATGCCACACCCCATAGGAAACATTTTCTAGATTATGTTCAAGGTGATTTTGGACAGGTTCATTTGGCTGATGATAAACCATGCAAAATTGTTGAAATGGGAAAGGTAAAAATAAAGCAACAAAATGGAAACCAATGGTTGTTGAAAGAGGTAAATCATGTTCCATATTTAAGAAAAAATATGATTTCAACAGGGCAGTTGGCAAGTGAAGGTTTTATATCCATATTTACAGATAAGATGTGGAAGGTCATCAAAGAATCATTGGTGATAGCGAAAGGAGAGAAGGTAGGTACATTGTATCTATGTACTGGTAATACTGACTCTTCTATATCTTTAGCTTCTACAGGAGTGGATACAACACTATGGCATCATAGAACGGGACACATGAGTGAGAAGGGTATGCAGATCCTTCACAAAAGAAATTTGTTGCTAGATCTTAAACAAATTAATTTGGACTTCTATGAGCATTGTGTTTATGGAAAACAAAAGAGAGTCAGATTTCTCAGAGTTGGAAAAGAAAAGAAGAATGAAAGGTTAGAGCTTGTGCATACAGATGTATGGGGACCAGCTCAAGTATCATCTAACTACAAAAAATTCATAAATAAAACTCATCTACAGGAAGATCTGATCTAAAACACATGTCAAAGATTACTTGAAAATAACATAAAGGAAGACTGTACTAGTTTGGCAAAGGGGGCCCTCCAATGCTTCACTTGCACACTTGAGTTGCTTCAGCTAAGAAAGAATTTGTAGTAGCATTCACATAATTATCTCATAAACATCATCAAGGACAAAACACCAAACTAATCTCAAGAATGAAAATTCAGAGTTTTCTTCATTAACATCAGATGTCATACTAGTCCATGTCTTGAAGTATTTATACAAGAAGTTTGAAACTGAAAATGATAAGAAGTATCCTAAGATGATGATCAAATCCATAAAATATGCTAGGAAGGTCGAATACCCCCTCATATCCATAAAATATGCACAAATCCCATGAAAATCTAAAACTGTGCATGATTTTCTGCTAAAACGGGGTATTTTCTACTGAAGTGGCCCTGTTTGACTAGCATTGACTGGGCACTTGGAAAACTCATATCTAGAACTTGATAGGTATTCATCCATCCTTGTACATCAAGGATCATGACACATGTCTTTTATTTCTCCCAGCTGTCCTGAAAGTACACGAACCTTGGAGCAATTACGGGATTTAGTCAAATCCCGTAATTTCTGATAAATTTTTTATTTTAATGTTAAAAATTCAAAAATTCAATTCTTAAGATAAGTAATGATAAATGTACCTTGAATAGGCCATTTTATGGGAAATATGGAATAAAATGAAGGAAAAATGGATGGTTTTGGAGACAAAAGTATGGTTTTATGGAGTGAAAGGAAGCATAAAAATGTACTCAACAAAGTGAATGGAGATCTAATATATAATCGAGTTGGTAGATATCAAGTGGGTCAGAGACCTATATAGAAATATTGAAAATCAAGTTAGTTCATATATAATCAAGTTGGTAGATATCAATTTCACCGGTGTCATCTCGCATGCCTTTAAAGGAAAATTGGAATCCTCTCCATCCACCTCTCTCTAATTTTAAGATAAAATTCACATTATAAAGGTAAAAGCTTGGGGAAAGGCATTCCATCTCACGTGGGAAATGAAATTATCTTCTCCAAGGCTATGGTCTGTCACTGGAAGCGGAGAAAAACCAAAGAAATGCATAATCAACTTGTATTCTCAACATTCTTGATGCATCATTTCCTTGTAGTACTTTACCTTCCTTCCCAAAATGATATGGTTTAAAAGAATATACTGTTCTAATCAATCATCTATGGGCATGTATATAACCTATTTATTGCATCATTCTAACTTGTCTCATAAAATTATGCACTTTGAAAAATGTGAGACCTACTCGTTCTCCCTTGGGTTATGCACCACAAGTGTTTCCATTCTTCGAAGTCTTGTGTTTAGATAATTTTTGTAGAAATTCATGGCTTCACCAAGTGTGTCACCAATTTTTGTGCTAGGCAACAACACCTTCCCTATTTTTCTTGTGTTCTTGTTCGTAGAGTCAATTCAAACCAAGAAGTGGTGATCCCCCTTTTTTTCTTAAGTTTGAGCTATCTCAACTTCATAATCTCCATTAAGGTTCGTTGACTCTTCTTTGATAAGTTGTTCTAACTTTCATTTTTTGGGTTTTTGGCATATCAACGAGTTCATGATCAACTCAGTGATATAAGAAATATCAACGAGTTCACGATGAACTCACCGATACACTAAAATGTGTGTTACTTAACATTTTTTGGGTACAAGGTTTAATATATAGAAGAATTTTCCACAAAATTCATCGATACAACGATAAAATTCCAAACACCACTTTCGAAAACTAAACCATAGAGTACCAATGATATTCATGCTAACTCTTTTGGTACACCAGAAGAGTTCACACGAACTCTTTTGATATGAAAAATTATGTATATTGACGCTCTTTCACCCATTGACACCGATACACTAGCAGAGTTTGTAACATCATTACCGACATCCAAAGCTAGCACACTCACACACTTCCATGAATCACCTCTAGATGCTAGTTTATGTGTCGAATAAAGCTATAAAATAAACCTACCCCCCTTACAAACCTCTTATTCTTATTATTTGTCATCGAGGGGGAGGGGAACCAATTGTTGTGTGTTGAGAAGTTGTTTTGTGAGGAAAACATGCATCTATCATCGAATACTTAGACAAAATCGAAGATATTATCATCCACATGGCACCATTGCGCCAGGTATGAATTGACTCTCATTCACCATGTTTTCCTTTTATTTTTTCCATTTTAGCTTAAACATCACTTTTGCTCCATAGGAGGTAGGATACCCTTTCTACTCCCCCCTTATCATGTGACACCTTCATAACTCGAGTCTTCCCTAACCAAATTATTTCCTCTTGACATAATATTCCTTGCTCAACCTTCCTGCACTGCCCAAATTCCCTAGCCATTGATAAATCTCCCCCCTCGTCCTACCTCGACAGTGCCCTGACCCAAACCCAAGGAAGCAATTTTGTTTCCATAGAGTTGTTCCCTAACCAGTTGACACTTAACAAGTCCTAGGGATTTGATGGGGCATCCTTTTCATGAGATCTAGGATAAATCAAAATCCAAGGTTTGAGCTCATATCAATATTTGAATCTACTAGTCCCCATGATCTATGGTCGCTAACACACTTCCCAGTCGAATACTTAGTCAAATTTCTAGTTTGAATAAATATTGACGACATTTGCAACATCATCATCGGTATTTACCATTCCATATTGGTGGAGTTTGAAACATCATTTCTAGTGTTTCATTTTCCGTATCGATGAAGTTTTCAACATCATCGTCGGTATTTACCTTTTCATATCAGTGGAGTTCAAAACATTGTCGATGGAGTTTTCAATATCCTTGTCGATACTCTTTTACCGTGTTGGTAGAGTTGAAAACATCATCATCAATACTCTCTTCCCTTCATTGGTGAAGTTAACACCATCGCCTCCAATACTACTTTTCTTTGTTGGCATAGTTGAAAACAACGACATCGGTGAAGCCCTCCCCTTTGTCGACAGTGTTGGTGTCATCAACATCGATACACAAAAAATGCTTTATCCTTGAATACTTAACCAAATCTTGACTAAACCTTCACCATGTCAACCATTATCCTCTCCTCTTCAGATGATGAATTACCTCCCAATATCCATACCATTACCTCCTCATAAAATTATATAGGTTTGCATTTACAAGTTTATCATAACTTCCTGATGTTACTTGAAATCCAAAGAAATTACATGATTGTAGAAACTAGTGCCTTATAATTGCTTTCATATCATATTTTTACTAGTGGTTTGGTGTATTAATGATGAAGATGTCTCTAGCAGATTCAAGTTGTTCGCCTTGCAGGAAGGATTCCAACAAAGCTCCCATGACATTGCCCTATGCAAGTGGAAGCCACCAAGAAGAGGAGGCAGACACCGCAGGGTTGTTCTATGATGGCACCATGAGATTTGTAGAGAAGGGGACTATACTTAAATGGGACTAAGTCTTCCAAATATTTAAGAACCATATTTTCCATATAGAAGCAGAAGATGAAGATGAGCTCAATATCTTTAGGAACATCTGGAAATTGAGGTTACATAGGGTGGTAGCTCATGTAACAATTTTTCTGTGTGCGGATGCAATCTCATGGATATTCTGACATGTAGACTTGGATAAAAAATATATCCTCAATGCCAAGGGACAACCCATAACATCATTCTAAGTAGTGGAAATAGCCTCATATAATCACATGGAGAAAGGAGACATGTCACTGAATGAGGAACTCATTAGGAAATTTCATCTAAAGGAAAAATAATTGTGTAAAATCTGGTACAATCCTAACAAGACATTCAAAATAAGGCCCTTAGGTGAATATCCCACCAACTCACTGAGGACATTGTACTAGTACATTGTAGCAATGTTGTGTAGGTTGTACGGGGAACATGATGCATAAAAGTTCACATTATCCCTGGTGCCCCTCATATACTATTATTTTGACATTGGTTCATCCTTCAATTGGGTTGATATCCTATGAGAATCTCTAGAGAACTCCATCAGAACAACCAAGGAGACCACCCCCAATGAGTTTCCTAGTTTCCACATGTCTTCCTACCTATTGGAAATGGTATGCATATGCCATAAATATCCAAAGATGGGCTGGGCTTGGAAATCGACCGACCCTCCCATACACATCTAGTACTACAAAGTGCTTTTGGAGCACAATTGTAGGACCGAGTATTAGAATATTTGTGATTACTTATTGGCACGCCTATACCAGTTCATATTTGA
Organism: Picea engelmannii; assembly: GCA_009831015.1. NCBI lineage: Eukaryota > Viridiplantae > Streptophyta > Pinopsida > Pinales > Pinaceae > Picea > Picea engelmannii. The sequence goes on from ML811455.1 coordinate 63,816, forward strand.
TTCACCCACTTAATTCATGACCGATAAGTCCCAAGAAATAGTGCGAAGAATAAGATATTGGTATCTCCTCGAGTATGGGACATACATAAGGATATGTGGAGCCATTAAAGATCCTCATATGCTCCCCAGATTCTTCCCTAACATATTAATGGTGTAAGATATCATGTATACAATTGTGGTTCATGGAGTCATGGCCTCACTCTACAGAGATAAGAAATCCATCTGGCCCCCTTTATTTTTATGGGTCATATCTTACACCTTCATAGATGTTAAACAAGCTCAAGCTGATTTAGACAAGTTGTTATCATTTCACTTCAGAGAAGATATATTTTGAAGACATGGCCTGAAGGAAGTGGTTAAGGAATATTACAGCAAGCACATACACATATGGGAGTACACATCAACCAAGTGGGAAGAAGAATATATCCATTGCACTTCTTGACCATATGAAGAATTCATTTTCAGGAGAAAGGAAAACCTCTAGGAAAGATCTCCGATGAGGAAAATTATTGGGAAGAGGCACGAAAGAGAGATGAAGAAGATGCTGCAGCAATTATAGAAGCAACAACAAACACAACTACAACCTAGAATAATGAATAAGAGGTAGTAGCTGAAGAAAAAAAGAAAATAAAAGATGCCACAAATTTCAAGGTTGAGGAAAAAAAGAAGCATAAAGAAGATGAGGAGGCAGTCATAGACAAGAAGCAAAGGAAGAAAGAGAAAGTGCAATAGAAAAAGGAGGACACTACTAAAAGTAAACGACAATAAAAAGAATCTAAAGTTGAAGCAACAATGGAAGTAGTGGTGGAATTAGAAGCCAATAAGACAAGAACTGAGAAAGCAATAGCGAAAACAACAACAATAGTAGATGAAGCTGCGACAAAAGCAACTGAAGAGGAGAAAATAGAATAGGATGAAAATGTGTTGAATAGTAATACTTTTCCCATTGAAACTAGCATCCCATAAATATCAACAAAAGTTACTCTCATCAGTGGACACATCCCAGTGGGAGAACTACGACTTGGAATTCACACCCGTTATAAACCTAGAAAGGTGGCTAATTTGAATAAGTTCAGATTTGACAAGGCCACTGGTAGGATTGTGCAATGTCAAACTAGAAAGCTCCCAGTTAATGGAGGCAACCCCTTGTTAGTTGTCACAAAGACTCTAGTGACATAAGAGGTTATCAAAGACCCACTCTCCATAGCATCTGTTGGCACTGATTTCGCCATAGTAATGGAACAAAACCTCAAGAATTTTCTCTAAAAAATGAAGAAAATCATTCTTTAATTAGAGAGTTGGAGGAACAACTCAGGCATGCAAAGAAAGACAAAGGAGGACTTAGAGAATTCAAGGCATGTGCTGAGAAGGTCAGGGGAGATCTCAATGTGATATCTACATACATGTTTTCCCACTTTCAAGTCTTGTATCAATTGGAAACACAAATAATAGATCATCATAGTTGTGTGCAATCCAAAAATGTCCAATTCATTTCCATCTGAGAATTCTTAAACAATATGCAATGATGGATCACTGAGAACCCAGATTCTCTAGATGAGTTTGCTTGTGCTCCATAAGGGGAAAGAAGGGTTGAATTTTCTTCCTTTGATCGATTCCAACAAGATAGGTAGAGGGATGAAAAGGAAAAAAAGATCTCACTAGAATCTGTGCACAACTACACAAAGTCACACATGTTTTGACACATAAGGGGCATATACCTCCCATTGAAGAGCTTGAGAAAACCAAGACAGAAGATAAACTCTTTGAAAAAATCCAATGCAACATGAATCAAAGATGAGAAGATGCCTAGGAAACCATAAAAGTGATAGTATATTTAATGGAGGAGCATCTCGTCCAACTGACCAAGACTCAAAGGATGATCTAGGCTTTCTTGGAAAACCTAACATGAGACATGAAAACCTTGTCACACAACTTGAAATCCACACAACTTCCCTAGAAGAAATATTGTACCATAGATTTATATCAATCGAACAACATAAATCCTGGGAAACTTATGTGAGGGATATAGACAAATAAATGAGATAAGATAACAAATTTGAATTTTCCCACAAATACCTCCTATTTTTTTTCTAACCATCATCAACTTCGTTCTATTCTAACACCTATCAAGAAAATTTGAGAAGAGGAATCTTAAGAGACTTATAATTACTTCTTGAATAATCCAAGAAGACACTATCAACAGTTACTCAAACTACTCTAAGTAGAGGAGGAGGCCCATTTTGAAGCGGCTCTTCAAGAATTTTATATTTGAAAACTACTTTGAAAATTAATATTGAGAAGCCATCATGGCCATTTTGTGAGAGAGAATAACTCTTGTGGATGGTGGCTTGTTGTTAACTATTTACAACAAATTGTATGTTGTTTACATGTGTTGTAGAAATGTCCTTTTACTTATGGACTATTCTTATGTAAATCAAAATCTTTATTACAACTTTGTTTACTCTTTCTTGTCTTTTTTGTCCTAAGATGATGGGTTGTTTATATATGTGATTTCATGAATTAGACTAATCCAATTCTGTTATTTACATGCATGTGTTGTCTAATATTGTTGCTTCTTAAAAACTACCTGGAAGAATTCATTTGCAAGGATTAGTGGAATTTATAGCCACTCATTGGTTACTTTAATCACTCCTATATAGGATATAATATCTTATATTTCATTTATGCACTTATTTAGTTTACATTTTCATTTACATTGCATTCATAACCATCCAATTAACCTTCAAACCCAGTAATGACAACCAGGACAAAATCCATATGGGCCTCCTAAATAAAATGATGCATAATCTAATTGGGACCATGCATCAGGGGGTATCCCTTATTGTTGAAGGGAATTTTTTCCATCTCAATAGGTTAGCAAGCTCATAATTTTTTTTATAGAGACATTTTTAGGTGTCATTAAATAACACAATGATTTGTCATTCAATGAATAAAATTGTAGTAGGGGAAGAACACACATAGAAAATAAAAGTAGAATCACATTGTTGGAAACATTTGTAACCCCTATAGGCATCCCTTCGAGTAGTATTGCATCATAAAATACATGCATATGGAATCTCACTTCCATGTACCCTTGGGTATATAGGAATCCCTTATGTATACCTGAAACCATCCTTAGATAAACCAATCATCTATCTTGTTTCTATAATACATCAAGAACAACACTCAGGGAGATCTCTCTTTATTACCCAGATAGTCGAGTAGTATGGCTAAGGGAATGATTGAGCCTCCTTAGTTAGTTCCCTGAGATATTGGGTTGAGTAGTACTATTGGACCTCACACATATATCATAGATCTATAACACCTCACACTCCATTTTCCTCGAGACCTAGTAACTTGTTTCAGTGAGCTCACCCATGAAGGGTACCTATAAACCCTCTCATACTTCTCAAGACAACATGAACACCCGCTCTACAACAAGCAGGTTGGAATGTATGGAAGAGAATATTAAGAAAATTCAGGATGACATAACTAGGTTCAATGAGACATTGGATAAGAAGCTGGATGAGAATTTCAACAACTTCCAGAAGATATTTATTAAGAAGTTGACGGATATGAAAACTCAGGGCATACCATAAAAAAACCACTAGACTAAATAGCACATTGAGCCACACCAAGAAGAAAATTATCACTCAGGACTATTGAACCAACCACAACCCTTGTCAGGTTTTCACAACAATAGATCGATGAATAATAACATATGTCATCATTACCATAAGGTGGAATTGAATAATTTTGATGGTTTTGACTTGTGTGGATGGGTCACCAAAATTGAAAATTACTTCCCCCTCCAGGGTATTACTGATGAGATGATGAAACTCAGGGTGGGGGTCTTGTATATAGATATCGAATTATGGAAATGGTCGGAATGACATAAAAAATCACATGCAAGCTATATCGCTTGGAGTCAGTTTGTTAAAGCTATCTATGCATGTTTCAAGAAATATACTTGCTATTTGGGGTGTATTACCAAGTTAAGCCAAACATGTTTAGTCATAGATTTTATGGAAACCTTTGAGAAAATAATTATCCATACATAGAACTTAATAGGTTCTTTATATAAAGAATGTTTCATTTGTGTCCTCAAGGAGGACATTTGAGAAAAAATTATAATGCAATGTCCCACTACATGGTTGGAAGCAACTTAGAGGGCCCTAGAAGCATAGACGATGATCAATGCACACAAAAAAAATAATCATTCTCCACACTCATCCCTCCTAGGGTACTTGCCCAAGAAAAACTCTTACTCATCCATTGAAAGTAAAAAGGTTGTCGCCAACATAAATGGGAGATCACCAAAGATGAGGACTCTACTATAACCGTGATGAAACATATGCTCCAGGTCATTGATGTAAACAATATGCTAATATTCCCATCCAATTGTCCCATAGAAACATTGGAAATGAACCCAACCACACCATCGGCATGTGATCTTAGGTTTGGTCTAGAAGGATACGTTGATGGCCTTGGAGAATGAGGGATGATATCATATATTGTGCTTGACTATGAATAAATCAAATTGAAATGTTGGGCACATAAAATCACTTGATCCTCAGTAACTTCCCCTAACATGGCTACATATTTGGCTATGGGTGGCAACAATGGCTTGACGAACCAACCAACCAATAGTTTATTTGGAATCTTAGATCGAATGAGCCTTTGTGGAGGTGTTCTGGCATAATGACATTAAAATTTCAGTTCCAGTCTCATATCGTGTTGGTAATTGGAAGTGTGTTATAAAATCCATGGCTAAAGATGAAAAAACATGATAGGTGGCACTGGGTAACCCAATGTACCATTTCTCCGTGCTATAGGTCAATTTTCTCTGGAAAATACTCAACCATATACTATCATCCACTAATGAGTTTGAAGAACACCATAAGTGGTACGTTATTACATGCATGGAAGGGATCTTCTCTAGGTCTACCATAAAATTTTGAAATATTAGATGGAAACCTTGTGGGAATTGTCAACCATGAGGGTTGGTGTCGAATGGAGTCATTAGTTAATCATGGAAAATCTAGGAGATCTAATGTTTCCAAGAAAGGAAATGGTGTATTGGAAAATGGATTTGGGGTCGAAGAAGATGTCTCTTGTGACCTTTATGGACCTTGTGGTCTGTCCATATTACTACCCTCATAAGTACTAGAACCCCCAAAGACATAATTTACCCTAAGGACATATGATCCCCTTGAAAGATTACTACCCCTAGCACTAAGAAAAACACTAGGAGTGGACCAAAACCAAAATTGGTATCCCAACCAAATGGGAAACCAACATTAGGTATTGTTGGGAAACCTATACAATTACCGGAGTTAGAAGGAAATCCATCTCTAGCATTAAAACCAAGTCTTTATCCCCCACAAAAAACAAATTTGGATGTGGACACTAGAATGGACACATCGGAAAACCTAACATTAGGAAAACCCATGGAAGGAAAATACGTAACGAATTTCATTCTCCACATGGAGAAATCAAATGTACTAGGAATGGTGGTGGAAGAAAAAGCTCCACTAATGGATGGCAAGGAGGAGGTCAAAGAGACTCTTCCTGTTCTACTAGGGGATGAAGGAATGGGTCCCCCCATGCTGGATTAAGTACTCACATGTGACATTAGGTGATAATGGCTAAAATATGAAAAAGGATCACCAAGAAGAATGGGTTCAAAAGGCCTAGTCAAAGGGGATTAAAATTTTGTGGAGGACTTTCATCAACCACTTCAATATCTACACTATTGAGTTGATTTCTAAGGCTACTTGGTTGGTGTCATATATTTTGGATAATACCCTCCACCTAATAGATGGTGGATATTCCCCCGCAAGATAAAATCCTTGTTGTCTACATGATCAGTGAAGAGATTGGTCAACCATGGTGAAAAACTATGTTTTATCCATGGAAAAAAATATCCTATGGCCAAATAGACACCAAAAATACAGAGAACACCCCTACCAAATCTATTCTATCAATAGGAAAACCTTTGGACAAAGGGGTCTTCTAAAAGCCAACCCTTGGGGGATGTCAAGTCCCCAAGGTTTGGCTACAAAAGGTGAGATAGATAATTATGGTAACCCACATGTAACATCCCTTATTGGTGTAAGTACCCTCATGAATATGGGCACCCTCTATGGGAACTGAAACATGGATTCAACATTTTCTTCAGGTACCATAGGTACTTCCCACCCGCGGTCACCTATGTGATTCCCTAGGAAAAGTCACTATGGATACCACTTCACAATCAATGACTTCGCAACAAAGTCATGGGTCGAGACCACAAATATCAGTAGGGAAACAAAACCCACAACTTTGATAAGTGAAACCACTTAGAGGGCAATGACACTTCCAAAACCCCCATACACATAGTAGTCAAACAAACACCAAAACACATGGAGAGGGGATATCACCCCACTTGCTCTAGTGGGACCTTGTGCTTGGCACCTATGTTAGAGGTGATTTCCCGGCAAGTGCACCTTGCTACTAATGGATTTAAACACTTTCTAGTGAATTCCTAGTTTTGGCTTTATGGCCTTTGAGAGTTAACTCTCCAATCCTACACCAAGTCCCTAAATCCTAATTATGTTAGTTTTCTAAAAAGAGAAGCGTCTAATAGATTTTAAATTAAGCACTTTCTTTTTAATTGATTGTTGATTAGTCAAAGGATATGGAAGTGAACTAAATGATGTTTTAGATATTTCAAACCCAAAGAATGTTGAAATATGAAGATGCAACCAATGCAAAATTTTCTTTCGACGAAAACTATCTATGAGAGAGAAAAGATAATTCCTTTTTCACAAAATCAAACATCAAATAACAATCCCATGCTCCAAATAAAATAACCAACAATCCAAAACAATATTAGATCCCAAAGGACATTAACAAGCCAATACACCTAAAAGATAACCCTATATGATTGTGAAATTAATTTTTTTTGTTTCACTAATGAGAATAATGAAAACCAAATGCCTTACACCAAAAATAAAGACAAACAATCTTGTACGATATAGACAATGGTGATTATTTTCACACCAATGTTGGTACTTGAAGCATACCCAAAACTTCAAAGATGACTATGCAATGCAATATTTTCAAATGATCACTACAAATGAAAAACAAAACACAATACACAACTAGATATGCAACCTCAAATGCAAGAAAACTTTCCAAGTCACTACTCACGAGGCTAACTCATGCAAACTATGCAGAGAAGGATGAACTCAATATGCCACTCCTAGATCTGTTTGGAAAAGAAAAAGGAAGGAGATGAACCTATCATGGACTCTAAGGACTAATTACAGATAACTTGCAACCTCCCGAGTTCCCAAGCCAATATTCAACCAAATCGAAGAGTAAATTGAGAAAAATATTCAAAAAATCACCCTAAAAAGGCGGTCACAGGTTGCTAGTGAGCAACCAATGACCACTTACCAAGTGGTCATGCCTTGTCAGTTATCAAGGTGCATCTAGTCGTGTCTATCAGAGAAACAAAAATGACCATGGCACATAAAATAAATTCTTAGTAGATTTAGCTTAGAACTAAGAAATTTTTTAGGTTTCAAGGACCTAGACAAGGACAACATATAATACTAAGCTACCAAACACTTTGAGAACTGAAAAAAAAAACCAGGGGAACTTATAAAACCGAGGAAGAAAAGATAGATCCTTCCCTAGTGGAGTCACTAATTTTGTTACAGAGTTATCTCCCCTACAAATAGGTGAGACTTCTCAATAATCTGCTCAAGATCAGTGACAGATTATGGATAGCTCACTAATAGTTTCCTCAAGATTTGAAGTACATACGCTCTAGTTATGCTAAAAGAGAAGAGGAAAAAACATACCTTTTCCTAATGGTTTTCCTATAGCTTATTATGGTGATGCAACTCCCAAATCTGATTCCTAGCTTTTGCAACTTGTTACCTACACACAAGACAACAACCAAACCCTTCTCAAAATCCTTTAAGCATAAAGAGGAAAATTATGTATCAAATCTAATCTACGTTGCTCAAGAGAAGATAGATCTATCAATATAATATATGCGACAAACATGGATCACACCAAGTTGGAGGGAAAAACCCACGTATATATTAAATCAAGGGAAAAGTACATCAAGTGAAGATATCTCAAGACTTATTGAAGAACTGTTGTAGCTCCAAGCTATTAAGATAGATCAATCAATATAATATATGAGACAAACATGGATCACACCAAGTTGGAAGGGAAAAACCATAGATCTATATAAATCAGGGGAAAAGTACATCAAGTGAAGATATATTGAAACTTGTTGAAGAACTCCTCTAGCTCCAAGCTATTTTAGAGTTCCCTTCTTAGCCTTCTCAACAATGAGATTTGAACTTCGAAGACTATATAAATCTCTCCCTAATTATTTTGGCACCATAAGCTTGTCTTGAGTTGTCTCACTTCTTGATTTGGCCTTCTTTTATAGCATGATAGAGAAGGTTCTAGACATAGGTTTAATGCTTGGAACTTGATGATTACACTTGTGTTTAAGTAATTATTTGTAAGTTGTTTTTACTATATACTTTTTCTAAAATATAATATTTATATGCAATTTTTTATTTCATTTACAAATTTACAAAATTTATTAGTTAAAATATAATTATAATTTTTTTTTTTAAATATTTCTACATAAAAACATAATTTAATTTTAAATTTAAATTTATTTTCTTAAATCAAATATCAAGTTCTTTTTTCACAATTTTTTTTGTTTTTTGTTTTTTAAATTTCCTTATACTTTAAACTTAAACTTGACATCATAAAATAGTTTCAACTTCCATTCAAATATTTCTTCAATTTTTTAATATTTTGATTTATATAATTTTTTTTTTCTTTATTTTCCTCATAAAATTTAATATATATATATTTTTTGCATTTTAAAATATATAATTAAAATAGTTTCAATTTTCATTTAAAATAGTTTAAATCCATTTTAATTCTGGATTTATCAAGCATAAAAAAATGATGATACTAATTGTAGTTCTTAATTTTTATTTTTGTTTATTATATTTTTTCTTTAAATTATTAATTTAAAAAAAAATAATTAAAATAATTTTTAATTGTAAATTTCATCAGTTTTCTTATTTAACTAATATTTAATATTGAACACTTTTCTTTCAAAATATAGATTTATAAAAAAGATTTTCTTCCAAAGGTTTTATTTATAAAAAAATTAAAGAAAGGATAGCTCTTTTTCAAACTTCTTATTTCTTGATCTCAATTTTCCAAGAAATATTTTGGTTTATGGTTTTAATGTTTTCTTTATTTAAACTAATAATTCTTTTAAACCATGTTTAGCTATTTCCCTTGTTTTAATTATATATTTTGGGGCATAAAGAGAGGGCCAATTGCAGTAGCGTATATTTATGCTCTCCGCTATATTAATATTTTAATTACATTTCTCTAATATTTTGATTAATTTTTTTATAAGCGAGAAAATAAATTAATTTTAAACATTTTACACTATAAATTAATTATTATATTTTGAACAAGCTATTTAGTAAAATAATTACTTTGAAAGGTGTACACCTATTGATAATAGGTACAATTAATTACCTTTTAATCTAATTTAAAATTATAATTTAATGGCTAAAAATTGAAGATGCTGGCATATTTTTAGTCGTCCTTCCAAATCAATGAATGTGATTTACTCTTCATAATTTTCTTGTATTTTTGAATGCATCCGTTAACCTATTTACTTTTTAACATTTACCTAATCATATTAAGAAATTACTTGCGTTTCATTTTCTAGCTGTAGGCAAGTTTCATTTTTTTATTTTCTGGCTTTCTTTCACTGTAGACCGTTTCATTTTCTAACTGTAGGCACGTTTCATTTTCCGACTGTCCACGCGTTTCATATTTAAGGTTCCTGCCATTAACCTGTAGGAGCAAGCTTTGGCATCACCTTTGGGCAGCCAGGGTTTTGAGTGGCTGTGCTAGAAGTAATTTTTTTCTTTGATTTCAATTTGTTTTTTTGATACTGTGTCACAGATCACTCATGATTTCACCACTCTTTCAAAGTGAACATGTTGTTTTCACCACCCTATCAAAGTCAAATGTTCTTTTTTAGTTATTAAATTGATGAAGTGAGACTTTCGTCTGAACAACGTGCCATGATAAAATTAATAAATGGTTACGTGGTATATGTTTCGTGCACGTATATGTTCCCTTTATTAGAGAAACTAATATATTAATTTCTCTAATATAGAGGGGAGGGGGGCTTTATTAGAGAAATTAATATATTAATTTCTCTAATAAAACCCTCTCCCCCTCCCACCCTCTATATTAGAGAAATTAATATATTAATTTCTCTAATAAAATCCCCCCCCCCATATTATTTTCTCTAATAAAGCCCCCCCCGCTCTATATAGGGGGTGGGAGGGGGATGCTTTATTAGAGTATAGAGAGTGGGAGGGGGGAGGCTTTACTAGAGAAATTAATATTTATTAGAGAAATTAATATATTAATTTCTCTAATAAAGTCCCCCCCGCCCCCCCTCCCACTCTTTATACTCTAATAAAGCCCGCCCCCTGCCACCCTCTATATAGAGGGTGGGAGGGGGGGGCTTATTAGAGAAATTAATATATTAATTTCTCTAATAAAGCCCCCCCTCCTCCCCTACCCTCCCACCCTCTATATATTAATTTCTCTAATAAATCAGCCCCCCTCCCAGCCTCTATATAGAGGGTGGGAGGGGGGGGCGAGATTTATTAGAGAAATTAATATATTAATTTCTCTAATAAATCTCGCCCCTCCCCTCCCCTCCCAGCCTCTATATAGAGGCTGGGAGGGGGGGGGATTTATTAGAGAAATTAATATATAGAGGCTGGGAGGGGGGGGGATTCATTAGAGAAATTAATATATTAATTTCTCTAATAAATCCCCCGCCCCACCACCCTCTATTTCTCTAATAAATCCCCCCTCTCCCACCCTCTATAGAGGGTGGTCGGGGGGGGATTTATGAGAGAAATTAATATATTAATTTCTCTAATAAAGCCCCCCGCCCCCTCCCACCCTCGGGGGGGGATTTATTAGAGAAATTAATATATTAATTTCTCTAATAAAGCTCTATAGAGGGTGGGAGGGCGGGCTTTATTAGAGAAATTAATATATTAATTTCTCTAATAAAGCTCTCTATAGAGGGTGGGAGGGCAGGCTTTATTAGAGAAATTAATATATTAATTTCTCTAATAAAGCTCCACATAGAGGGTGGGAGGCGGGGGCTTTATTAGAGAAGGGAGCGGGGGGGCAGGGGGGGATTTATTAGAGAAATTAATATTAATATATATATTAATATATAGAGGGTG
>ML811455.1:97069-129071 GCA_009831015.1 Picea engelmannii
TTCCACTGAGAGGATTTGAAATTTCTTAACATATCATTTAATGCAACGTATTTGTAATATTTCCCTTTATGCAATTTTTTCACACTGTGTGAAGTAAACTTTAAATTCAAGAACGGCTAAGTATGTAAAATTAAATTTTTATCTCTTTTATATATATATTTTTTATATTTGTATATATATTTATAATAATTTTGAAATATAAATATGTTCATGCATTTTGGAATATGATATGTTTTAGATATATCGTCTACATGTGTTAGATTGCTGGTTGAGCATGGTACTTTGTAAATTTTTTATTATTATTTCATATTCATTTATTTTACAACAATATTATAAAAAAAAACACATAAAATTACATAAACTAATTATAAACTTTCTTAAAAACCCATATGAAATAGTGATTATCTATTTGAAACTAAAATTTATAATTTAAATAATAATATTAACTTAATTTAATTGAGAAAATGCTAATAAAATAACAAAATTATTATTTCTTAAATACCATTTTCATTGACCATTCTCCTAATATCCTCATAATAATGGATGACCAAAGACTTGGATTTCATTTGGAAATTTTGTCAATGTTAAACTTTTCTCAATCTCCCCATGTTATACTTTTCTCCATCTCCATGGAGTGACTGTTTAAGTTTTCATTGCCAACTATTTCACCAAGATTGTCTAAATTGCACATTAGTAATGTAAGTAAGTATAAAAATTAAAACTTAATTTAATATTAAATTTTATTAACCTCGAATGGGGTGTTAGTTGGTAACAGGTGTCCAAGTGGAGGGGACGACGCCTAAAAGCGCAATACCAACCACGTGACTAGTGCATGCACCTCCCCTCTTCCCACACTATGAATATCAGTTGCCCTCACTCCAACCAGAGCTTCATTTATTGTTCGAGCATGCTCTCTTTTGTCTCCTCGTCCGATCAATGGAGCAGTATTTATGGCGGTCACCTCTGCGCATTTGCGTCTTTCCTCTCCAACTCTCTTCTTATCATGCCGCTCCTCTGCTGGTTCATCAAATCCCCCTCTTACCTGTAGAGCCATCACCCGATTTGCAATTCTCCTTGGCCTTCACCTACTTCTTTGGCCATCTCTTCGCACCTTCATTCATTCTCTTTGCTTCGTCCATGCCTCGGCTTCGGGGGAAATCTAAGTGGGGCTCTGCATGGTATCAAAACAAGTCTCGATTGGTCATCCGACCTCAACCTACCCCAACACCGTCGTACAACTCTCTACCTTCTTCGCCTTCCTCCTCTGGTCAGTCCTCTTAGAACCAAAGTGGCCTCCCGCCTTTTTCCTCGCCATGGGCCTGCCGAGATGAGTGGTTCGACCTTCTGGGGAATTCACTAGGCTTCGCTCTCGGACCATTACCGGACCTGGCCTCTTCCTCGCAACCAACCTTGGTCATCCCACTGAATTCACCAGAGAATTCTGCTCCGAAGCCACCACTTTGGCATCCACCCCCGACCCCGTCTCTTTCGGAAGACCCCTCCGCCCACTTGGGGAATTCACCAGGCCAACCACACTCCTGCTTTGACTGTGCCTCAAGTGCAAAGTTTCAATATGGTTTGGAAATTTTTCAAGACCTGGTGTTCGCGATCCACAAGGATGTGGATGACATTCATTTTCGTCTGGAACTTATGGACAAGAGAGGGACGCAAATTCTTCAAATGATGTCCACTATGCAAGGCGCAAGGATGTGGACGACATTCGTTTCCATTTGGAACTTCTGGACAAGAGAGGGACACAAATTCTTCAAATGTTGTCCACTATGCAAGGCCATCGACACTCTCCAGACCAGGCCTCCAATGCACCAACGACCTCAACAGTGATCTTGGCTCTGGTTCTCGAGACACCAGCAGCGGAAAACTCAGCAGAGGTCTTGGCTTCGGCTCTCCAGGCGCCAGCAACGAACAACTTGGCAAGAAACATATCGTCTGTATCAGCCACGACACCTGCACAGGTGTCATATTGCATGGCTTCTCTTTTGTTTTGTTCATGCTTCCACAAGTGTACTTTTGCATATTTCCCTTTTTTCTTGTCATAAGTTAGTCCTAGTTGTTCTAGAAGGTCGAACAAAATTGAACGAATCGGTTTCCCCACGTGGCGATTCTGTTACAGTTGATTAAACCCGAGGGTTCTTTTAATGGTTTTGGAGATACTGATTGAATTAGTTTCCCTCCTAGGCAATTCAACATTCACAATCCTCAGATACTCATGATGCTACTGTAATTTTTCTTTTGAAAGATAATTTACACATACTTAAAAAAAAAAACTATTTTTTTAATAAATGTATTTGATTAATGTGAAATGGCAATAAAGTGAGAAAATTAACACCCCTTAAATTACATTACCACTAACGACACTAATGATATGCGATAGCCTCACAGTGCTTGATTTTCTATAATACTTTGTCTTTTACTATTGTTTGATAGTCCCTTTAGATTGAAATTGATTATTCAATTCGATCACACTAAGAATTACTATTGTTTGATACTCCCTTTAGGTTGAAATTGATTATTCAATTCGATCACACAAGAATTATAGAGAATAATTGAAATTATATGGTACACCTTTTAGGTTGAAATTTATTGTTCAATTCTCGGAAATAGAGAATAATTAGATTTTTGCTAAAGAGAATTTGAACTTTTTCTTACATACTATTTTTTTAACTTTTGAAAAGGAAAGAGTAATAAACAATGTATTTTTGAAAAGGAAAGAGTAATAAATAATGTATTATTGAAGAGATTTTTAAACTTTTTGAAAAGGAAAGAGTAATAAATAATGTGTTATTCAATTAGAGAGATTCATATAGAGCCGTTTTAACCTTATTGGATGTGGTTATTTTTATATTTATGAAAGGCATAGTATGTTGTAATAATTTATTAGTCAATTCATTTTTATTTTTTAATTAGGTTGTAATAATTTAATTTTTTATAAAATTTATTAAAATTGAGTTTAATATTTTTAAAATTGAAAAATAAAATTTGAAATATAAAATCTATATTTTAGGATTGGTTGATATGGTGTGGGATAAAGTGTACTCATACATAGAGCTTTCTTATAGAAGTAAAATTGGTCTCGAATATGGTAGGAACTATGTTGGAAGTAAGAGTTTTATCTTTGTGATGGGAACTTTTTCCTTTAGGTTTTGGCCAATTTTAAGATGGCGTGAGTGCCTCATAGTCAAAGCCCATTGAAATTTATGAAATGACTAATTTTATGTGGGTTTCTATCAAATTATCACATATAATTTTCTTTTTTAATTATTAAAAAAATAAAAAGAATATGACATTGCTTATAGTTTCCAATGGTCACCTGGCTTGATTATCATTGAATATACTATCAAAGAGCATTGAATGTACTCTATCTTCTTCATGTAAAATTGGTCCCAAATATGGTAGGAACTATGTTGGAAGTAAGAGTTCCACCCTTGTGATGGGAACTTTGTTGTGACGCCTCGAATTTTTTATTTTATTTTTTACTTTTAATTTCATTTATTTAATATTGTTTGGGATAAACAGACACATTTGTCCCACCCGGGATGTAGAAATACGCCTCTCGACACAAAGAAATACACCCATTGGCGCAATCAGAGACCATTGAATGTACTCTCCCTTCTTCAGGTAAAATTGTTCCCAAATATGGTAGGAACTATGTTGGAAGTAAGAGTTCCTCCCTTGTGATGGGAACTTTGCCCCTTGGGTTTTGGCCAATTTTATGATGACATAGATTGTCAATTTTTTTTTTTAAAATGATCATCTCACTAGAAATGGGGCTCTTTGAGTGCTTCATTGTCAACAACGATTGAAATATTTGAAATGACTAACTTTATGTGGGTTTCCATCAAATTATCACATATATATTTTTTTTAATTATTAAAAAATAAAAAGAATATGACATTGCTTAGTAGTTTCTAATGGTCATGGGCTTGATTATCATTGAATATACTATCAGAGAGCATTGAATTTACTCTCAGAAAGATCCATCATCATATTAGTGAATAAATATCAATCAAATATATTACAAAATATTGGGTCAGTTTTCCCTTATGCACCATAGTAGATAGAGGCACTACGATCGAACCCCAACAACGAGTATTCCATGTAGTTCCTTGCACATGTCAGCATCCATAACTTACATTTCAATGATGCATTTGCTTGATTGTGGATTTTTAGTTGCATTCTCTTGTTGAATGTTAGATTCCTTCAGCCTCCATTGAATATGACAATCAACGATACTCCCTCCATATTGGGGGTAAGAGAAAGATTAGCATAGACATCTTGCTTTTCATAGATGCATAAGTCCAAGTGTCCTTAGTACTTGGCTCATTGTTGATGGATATGTTTATTAATGAAACATATTAAATGGCTTGACATTGTGAGTGACTACAGTGTTAGTGCTAATTCCTCCTAGCATTAATCATAGCAATCATTCCATTCATTTGGAATATGTCCTTTCTCGTTACATTTGCATCCCTTTGGCCTATGTAGGAGCAGTTTAATAAACTCACATAATTGTAATTAGCATTGAAATTACAAGTAATATGAGGTAGCCCATTGAATTCGAAAGAGAATGATGACAATTAGCAAGGGAGTTGAAAAAGACAATAATGCAAGAATATGAGTAAAGTGGGTATCCTCTAGAAGCATAGGAGAACGATCATGCAATAAAAGATAGGTGGTGTGAAGGGATTGATCATGCGAGTGGAGATGATCATGGTGGGCCTCTTCAACGACTTCCTACAAGAAATAAAAATAGACAATGAGAGCCAATATCCCATAAAGATGAAGAAGAACGAAGGGAGCAATTCCTATTGAATCAAAGTAAAGGGGGGAGACCAAAGCCAATACCTAGACTAAAATTATGATGATGAATACTACAATCCACACTCTCATATTTTAAAGAAGAAGAAGAAGGAAATGACAGTATAAAAGGGGTACGTATTGGAGTATCAAGCAATATCGTACACCTAAGATTTGTAGATGATATATTGTTTTTTTGGAGGAATGAGAAGGGCCTTTGAAAAATTTAAGGGTATCATGGATTTATTTTGTAAAGCAACTGGAATGGTCATAGATATGAAAAAAAATATTATATTCATAAGGGGTATCATTTTCATCACCATTGATCTTTGATTTCTAACCTTTATAGAATGAATATTTTTGGGAGACCCCAACTATCTCATGAGTTTTCCTTCTGTATAAAAACCCAAATTGTTCTCCAAAGATTTGATTTGAGGGAATCGTTTTCAATCTCTTAGAAATTACCTTTGAGATCATTTTGTATATACACTTGCATAATGATGTGGGTCTAAGTTTCTTAAAGGTTGTTGGATTATATTCTTTAGGAATAAAAGATATAAATGATGTATTGAAGGATCCCATAGTTTTTCCTTGAGTTCATGTTGTATTCACCACTCTTTGTAAATCTTCCTCTATAAAATCGTAAAAACCCTAGAAGAATTACACTAGTCCATCAAGCTTGAGACTTTTGTCCTTTTGAAAGATCTAGAGATTTTGATATAGTTATTTTTTACAAACCTTATTTACCAAGACCTGATTATCCTCATCGTTAATGAAACCGGTGAAGGATTTCGACAACCCAATCACTTCTTCTATTGTAGTACATGAGTCTTCGTTGAAAAGGGAGGAAAAATGATTTACTCCTTCAAAATCCAAAACCTTGAAATTTGTAGCCCAGGTACCATCTCTATTATCAATTCTCCAAACAGAGTTTATATTCTTTCTATAGTTGTCATACCCATGAAACAATTTTATATTTTCATCACTAGTCTGTAGCTAGAATGCTCTGCTCTTGAGTCTCCATTATTTTATTTTTTAAAGAATGTGACTCCTTTTATATTCTATTACCTTTACTTCATTTTTATGTTCTTCATTCATTAACCCAAAACCTTCCCTATTGTAGATCACCTCAAAGGATTCCTCTACTTCTCTTAGAACCCTATAACCTTTCAACTTTTTGTCCCTTGCCCAATTAACAACTACCTATTTTTCCTCTTTTAATTTTTTTTGTAATTGGAGAGGAACATATTCTCTTAAATTAACATTAAAAGGTTTCCAAATAGATTTGATTTTCCCCAAAAAATCTTCCATCTTCATCCATTCTACATTTAGTTTGAAGGGACTAATATATTTCTCTATTGTGGAAGCCACTTATAACACCATATGATTATGGTTAGAGTCCCATCTAGTGGTAACCCATTGTTTGATCATAATGAATTCATCTAGGATGCTTCAGAAATTAAAATCTTTTTGAGCCTCTTAGCAATTATGGCTTCCCTAACTCTCTTGTTACTCTGAGTAGGAGATAGTGTGGATGGTTCAATATCCAAAAGACCGAATTCTTCCAATTTTCTAATAAAATATCTAGAGAGAGGGTCTAGTTTAGCAGTCGCTCCCTAAACCTCATATTCTCTTAAGATGAAATTCAAGTCCCCCACTATTACAACTAGTCCATTATAAACATTATCCATTTTGAGAAATCTATCCTAGTAGCCCATCCTATCCATGTAAGGACCATAAACATTCAGAAATGCGATATATTTTCCCAAGTCCAAAGAGAAAAAGGAGGTCCATAGTCTTTGTTGGTTGTGGACCCTAATTATCTTCATGATTCAGAAGTCTTGTTTCATTCGTGTTTAGATCCCAGTTCTTGATGGGGGGTGGGGGGGATTCCCCCCCATTATTGTTACGATGGGGTCTAGGGGAAGCGGTGAAACTCTTTTCGATCCCCCCCTAGCGGGGGTTTGGATGTGTCACCCCATAGAAGGAAACCATATTTTATGGGGGAATTGTATTACGACCATTGATGATTTTATCAGTGGTGCTTTATGGGCCCATGGTATTTTCCCATGGGATTATATGTAATGAATCCTATTTAAAGGATTTTGTGTGAGTGAGACAGAGTATTTTTTGTATAAGAGAGGAGACTCTAAGAGAGTGAAGAGGAGGTTGTGGTGGATGTTCTATAGGTGTTATCCCTTCATTTTGTTGGACAAAATGAATGAAGGATGGGTTGTTTCTCCTTGAACATAGCTCATATTGTGTGAACCACGTATATTGGAGTCTCTCTTGCATTGTCTTCTTCTATGTTTTATTTATGCATTTCATTTTGATTTATTTTTATTATTATTGCTCCATCATCCTATTCCTAACAATATTGTAGGAAAGGCCCAATATTTTGTGAGGGTGAAGGAGAATTTATTCCATCCAATCACGTTTGCACCTGATCTCAGAATGGCATTAATAAAACAAAATTCTCAATTCCTAAGTAGTTTAGAGAGTTCTTGAGTGATTTTCTCCCCATCTTTCATTATCTCTTGTACCATAATAAAAGAACGTTTGATATTATCAAACGATCTCTTTAAAACCAACTTGTTTAAGGGGTTGGCCTTCCCTCTATAATTGAGGATTAGGAAAATATTTCGAAACCCTTGAAAGGGGCATTTTCTCTAAGATCCCTAATTAAGGATAGTTGTTTCCAACTCCTGAATTCTAAGAAGGCTTGTTTTTGTTCCATAGAAATGAAATATTTCCTTCCTCTATAAATGGGTTTGGGTATTTTATTTTTATGGGTTTGGGTATTTTATTTTATTTTTTAAAGAATGTGACTCCTTTTATATTCTATTACCTTTACTTCATTTTTATGTTCATTCATAAACCCAAAATATCCATGGTGTCCTTCTCCATGGGTTTGGACCCCAAATGGTGTAGCTTAATGTTGGAATCTTGCAACACATCCAAATTACCTACAACATAGATCTAGACCAAATTGCTTGTCACTCCAATGGATCATTGATGAAATTGATAGCTTCCTCCTCACACCCCATGTTTCCTTCCATGTTGTCTAAGTATGAAATCCTCCATGAGAGATTCACCTTGCAACCACCCTATCTACTCTTGTAGAAACCCTATTGTGGAAACCCCATCCAACTAGTGAAAACCCTTGACAAATCAAAAGGCTCATCTAAGTTCAAATCAATTGAATCAAACTATCTTTTGAACACTTTGTAGAAGAGATGGAATTTGTTTCTTGTGTTGTAGAATGCATTGGAGTCCCCAAATATGTTAGGGACCTAACATCCCTAACCCCTAACATAGATACAATAATATGTTTTATATTTAATAAAGGTTGACATTAGTAAATAAGACCTATACAATAATGTGAACAAGTCTAATGTAAGAAGACTTGACTGAATCTTTTTCTTCTAGAAATATCTTCCTCTAGAATGTTCTTTAGAAGATATAGTTAGTATAAATAGAAGTACAATGCATGGAAAAGTTTTTACTTGAGAATTATTGTATAGATCACTGCTTTATTGGAGGTTTACCCATTGAAGTGGCAAGTGAACTTGGCTATCTATCAATAAAGGTATCATTGCTAGTGTTATTGTTCTCTATATTTTTTTGTTCCACTGGTATCTATTACAATATTTTTGTTTCTACTTTATATAATACACCTAGTACCTTACAAGTGGTATCAGAGCACTTTCCTTTGCAGAAATTTTGGGAAACGTTTTTCAGGGTAGAGACGTGTATTATCGACGTCTTTAAAGAACAAAGATATATTGTTTGGGAGGTAAATTTGTGGTTGGAAAAGACTACATGAAGGAAATATAGACAGTTTCATGGGTTACTCGAAAAAAATGTTTCACCTTGTTGGAAACCTCTGTAACCCATGTTAGTACCCATTCAAGTAGTATCACATCTGATAGAATCTCTACATGGACATCGCTCCCATGTATTGTCAGGTATATAGGGAGTCCCTAAAGTCTCCTGAAACCAACTATAGATCATATTATTGTCCCACTAACTACTATAGTTCCATTGAGAACAACACTTGGTAAGATACTCTCTACTACCTAGGTAATTATGTAGTATGACTAAGGGTACGATTGAGCCTCCTTAGTTGGTTCCCTTAGAGATTGGGCCAAGTAATATTTTTCAACCCCACATGTATATTACGAAGCTATAGAAAAGGGAAAACCCTTATCTATATTAACCTTTAAAACCCTAACCCTTGGGAATGAAACAAAACATAAAAGAAACATAAGGGAAATCTTGTCATGCAACCCTGCCTCCTTCATGCAGGCTGCAAAATTACTACGTAGTTTTCTTGTTAACAATTTGGGAATTTTGTCACTATAGTAGTCTTCAGGCCAAATTATATCTCTGCAAGAGTATCCCATTGGAATCCTCTTTTCTCATTGATCGTCATGGTATATTTCACATATCATACTCTTTTTTTCCGTGGACCAACTCCCCCTCCTCGACACCCCTCATTCCCAAATGGCCACCACTCACAACCAATAAATAATTGAATTGCAAGTATAAGACAAACATAACAAGGAGACCATCCATAAAATGACTTCTAAAATTGTTTTTGTCAATTCCAAAGTTGACACCCTCGCTGACCAAGTTAGGGGCGAATTTGACTCCATCAATGGTTGATTTGAATACTTCCAATTCACTCTCACCAAATTGTTGAACCAATCTTAGGGCCCTCCCTCCTATGAACAACCTTCACACTTAGAAGCTACAGACTCCTCTCATACTATGGCCTTTCATTCTAAATCCCTTCATTGTGACCCCCATCTTCCTAGAGTGGAGGTGAACAAATTTAATGGCTCAGATCCCATAGGCTAGGTCACTCAAATGGAACATTATTTCTCCTTTCATGTCATTACTGATGATTTGGCCAAAATTCGTTACATTTTCCTGTATCTGGATATTGAACGTTGGCAGTGGTGGAAATGGCATAAGCAATCACGCCAAGGGTAAGTTGTTTGGACATTGTTTGTTTTAGAGATTTATGAACACTTTGACATCAACACCCACCATTTAGGTCATTTGACCAAGTTGAAATAGTCTAGCATAGTGGAATACTTTATAGCCTCCTTTGAGCACTTGTATTTTAGAATGAAGGGCATGTTAGATGCCTTCTTTGGGGAATACTTTATTAGTGGCCTAAAGGATGAAATATGCACCCGGGTCCTAATGGATCACCTCCAGATTGGTTAGAATATATTGAATGAGCCAAGTAAGCACAACAGATTATATTTTCCAAAATCAAAACACCCTCCTTTATTCCTCACCCTTGATCCACAAATACTGCCCCTCCTACCACTCCACTCAAGATCCAAAAATTAACTAGGAAAGAAATGGATAAATTCCAACTCAATAGTCTTTGCTATAATTGTGATGAAGAATAATTTTAGGGGAACAAGTGTAAGGAACATAATATTTTTATGGCCATTTATGAGGATGTTTTTGAAGAGGATGTTGATGTTTCCCATGTGGAAGAGCTACCCCCAACATCTAATCTCACTCATTCCTTTGATCCATGAGAAATTTAACCATTGATTTTGTTGAATGCCCTCACTAGCTTCTCTGATCTTCAAACCCTCAAGTTAATTGGCTCCATTAAGCATTAGAAAGTCACCATCCTAGTTGACAGTGACAACACCCATAATTTTATCCATTGCCACCTTGCCCAAGAAATCAATTTCTATATCCGTGTAGTCAATCATTTTTGAATCATGATTGCCAATGGCGGTTCCATGAAAGAAATGTGGGGGGTGTTGTGTAAATGTGTTCCTACAAATTGGTTAGTACCACCTGAAATATCATGTGTTTATTATCGACATGGGAGGTTGTGACATTCTTCTCGTTGTTGAATGGTTACGCACTCTCTCCCCCAAAAACATGGATTTTAAGGACTTATCCATGAATTTCCAATAGGATTGACAACCATATAAGTTCCAAGCCATCATAGTAGGATCCCCTCGGATCATGAATTCCCATTGAATGGAAAAGATACTAAAAAATATGTCATTCTGGAATTATTTCCCAACTCCATTCCATTCAAGACGTTGATACACCTTTGTGCATCTCAAGCTACAATTTATACTCTTCCAACACCACACTATTTTTAACACTCCCCATGGTATTCCACCTTCCTGCAGCATCCATGATCATTCCATTCCTCTAGTGTCAGGATGTAATATTCTAGATATAAAAAGTATGCAGAACATAAATAAAATGCTAGAAATGGTAGATGAACAACAATATAACCAGAACAACACCACAATAATACCAAAATGATACCAGAATAACATCAGAAAGAGCACTTTGATTACTGAGAGAAATGTTCACTTACCTCTTCAAGGGGGAAACCTCCAGTAGAGAAGAGATTATTACAATAATATCCAAGACAAAATTTCGCATACCCTCGACTCCTATTTATACTAAATATGTCTATCAAAAGAACCATCTAGAGGAAGATCCTTCTAGAAGCAAAAGATTCTATTAGGTCTTCTTACATTCGACTTATTCTTCCTTATTTCTAGGCCTTATTAATATTGACCTTAATTACATCGGAATATATTATTCTACCTATGTGAGGGGTTAGGTCCCTAACATGTCCTCCCCCTTAAAAACAACCTTGTGCCCCAGGCTTGAGATGTGGAAATTGTTGTAGAATGGTATTTGGTTCCCAAGTGGCACATGTTGGGGTTGTATCTTTCCACTGGACTAACACTTCCTTGATGGTTCATTGACGTAGGCGATGCTCACATTGGTCCAAAAATTCTTGTGGTTGTAGCCAAGTGGAAGGTTGGTTTGAGTTTGGCATTTAGTTCCAATCACCTTCTTTAAGTAGGAAACATGAAAAATAGGATGTCGATTAGAATGACTAGCCAAAGATAATTGATAGAACACATGTCCCACATGCTTGATAACGGTATAAGGACCATAAAATTTGGGTTCCAGTTTCTGACAATGGTCATCCTTGAGGGAATTTTGCTTGTAAGGTTGCAGTCGAAGAAACACCTAATCCCCTTCTACAAGTTGACGTTCAGAGTGAACTTGATCTGCTTGTTGCTTCATGTGATTTTGGTCCATGACCAAACTCTCTTTGAGGGTACGGAGAATAGCCTCTCAAACTATAAGCATTTGGTCAACTGCCTATACCTTCTAGACACCTGGAAAATATGAGAGAACTGAAGGTGGATTTTGTCCATATACCGCTTCAAAAGGAGTCCTGCGGGCAGTTGTATGGTATGAAGTGTTGTACCACCATTCAGCTAGTGGTAACCATTGAGCCCACTAATTTTTCTTTTTTGAGGCAAAACACCTCAAATATGTTTCCAAACACTTGTTGACAACTTCAGTTTGACCATCAATCTGGGGATGATAAGTTGTGCTGAGATGCAATTAGGTGCCTTCTAGCTTGAACAATTCTTACCAATAATTGTTTGTGAAAGTTGGGTCACGATAAAAAACAATAGTATGCGGCATGCCATGAAGCTTGAAGACCTGATCCATGAAAAGTTGAGCGATAGTGGATGTTGTAAATGGGTGTTGAAGAGCACAGAAATGAGCATACTTGGAAAGGCGATCAACTACCACCATGATGACCGATTTATGGCCCGATTTAGGTAAGCCTACAATAAAATCCATAGAGATATCCTGCCAAATAGCAGGTGGAATCAGAAGTGGTTGTAGTATGCTAGGAGATTTCACTATTTCGCCCTTGTTGTGTTGACACACATCACATTCAACCACAAAATTACGAATTTCTTGTTTCATACCATACCAAAAACAAGAACGTTTGACCCTGTCATAGGTTTTGGTAAACCGAGAGTGCCCAGTTGTGGGTGTAGCATGAAGCTCAGAAAGTACCGTGGATTTAAGTTTTGACTATTTACTTAAATACAAATGGCCTTTGTATCGAAGCTCATGATGGAGCCAAGAGTACCCTAGGGAAACTGGATAATTCGAATACAATTGTTGTATTAGATGCGAACTTTTGGGATCGTGTAGCCATTCCTGGGGAATGGCTTGGAGCCAATATGGTACAATGAAGGAGAGAGAAAAAATGGACCCTTCATCTTCCTATTTTCGGGAAAGTGCATCAGCAACCACATTGTCTTTGCCTTTCTTGTAAATGATCTCATAATCATATCCAAAGAGCTTAGTCACCCATTTTTGTTGCTTTGGGGAGAAAATGTTTTGTTCCAGAAAATACTTGAGGGTTTGATGATTTGTCTTAAATTGGAAGCGTTTCCCCAATAGATAAGGGAGCCAAAGATCAACGACATGCAAAATAGCCAACATTTCCTTTTCATAGATTGATTTGCCCAAATTTCATTCAGACAATTGTTTGTTGCTAAAGGCCAAAGGATGACCCTATTGCATAAGGACAGTGCCAATTCCTTTCCCTGAAGCATCACATTCCAAGACAAAGGTCTTTGTGAAATCAGGAAGGTCTAGGACTAGAGTGGTGCACATGGACATCTTCAAGGTTTGAAAATCCTGAGTAGTTGTTGGAGTCCAAGTGAAAGAATTTGTTTTAAGGAGAGCAGTGAGAGGTGCCACAATCTTTCCATAATTCTTAACAAACTTGTGATAATAACTTGTTAAGCCCATAAATCCACACAATCTTTTGAGAGTCTTTAGGTGAGGCAAGTCTTTCATAGCTTCAATCTTTTTAGGATCCACCCTGACGTCGTCCTTTCCAACAAGATGACCCAAGTACTCGACTTTCGAGGCACCAAAATCGCATTTAGATTGTTTGAGGAAAATTTGGTGCTGAGAGAGTAGATGGGGAACTCGATCCACATGAGAAATATGGTATGTCTAGGTTTTTCTATAGATGACGATATCATCAAAGAAAACTAAGACAAAATGATGGAGAAAAGGATGAAAGACATGATTCATGAGACTTTGGAAAGTGGAGGGAGCATTACACAAGCCAAAGGGCATGACCAAAAACTCATAGTGGCCCTCATGAGTTCTAAAGGCAGTCTTAGGAATGTTTTCCTCTTTCATACGGATTTCGTGGTAGCCAGAATGAAGATCAAGTTTAGTAAAGAACTGGGCGCCACTCAATTCATCCAAGAGGTCATTAATGACAGGAATGAGAAATTTGTCTTTAATGGTGAGTTTGTTGAGGGTGCAGAATTTAGGACACATGTGCCAAGAACATTATTTATTAAGGACCATGACCATAGGAGAAGAGTAGGGGCTCATACTAGGGTGGATAACACCTGCGTTAAGCAGTTCTTGAACCATTTTCTCAATTTCATTTTTTTGGGAAAAGGGGTGATGATAGGGACGTATATTGGGAGGAAGGCTTCCTAGGACAAGGGGAATGGAATGATCATGAACACCACGGGAAGGAGGGATTCCCTGGGGAGTGGAAAAAACCACTTGATGTTTAGAGAGGATGGATTGGAGGTCCTGTGACACAGAGGGTGTCTCAGTTGCTTGTATGGCATGGATTTGGGCAATAACGCCAAAATGACCTTTTTTGAGTAGATTTTCCATGCGATGGGAACTAATGATCTCAGGGGAACCGATGGGGATGCCTTGGAACTTATATTGTTTGCCCTCCTGGTCGAATTTCATGGTTAATTCTTTAAAATCAATGAGAATGGGACCCAAAGTCCTTAGCCAGTATGCACCCAACACAATGTCACAACCACCCATGTCGATAGAAGACATATGAGATTTTAGGTGGTAGTCACCAATTTGGAGATGCACTTTTTCACAACGCCCTCCACATTTCATGGACCCGCCATTGGAAATCATAATTTGGAAATTATTGACTACACGGATATATCAATTAGTTTCTTGGGCAATGCGGCGATGAATAAAATCATGGGTGCTTCCACTATCAACAATAATGATGAACTTCCTATGCTTGATGTAGCCAATTAGCTTGAGGGTATGGGGAGCAAAGAAGCCAATGAGAGAATTTAGGGAAATGACCAGTTCTACTTTGGAAGGGTCTGAGGGAGGGGTTATGCCAGTGTGTTCAGGTGACACAGACACAAGGGAGCTTCAACATCCTCTTCTGAAACATCCTCTGATATGTCCATAAAAATATTTTGTTCCTTACACTTGTGTCCCGGAAAATATTTTTCATCACAATTATAAAAAAGGCCTTTGAGTTGTTGTTGAGCCATTTTGGCCCTGGTCAAGTTTTGGATCTTTAGTGGAGTAGAAGGAGGAGTGGGATTTGTTGGTTTAGTGTGAGGAATAAAGGAGGGTTTCTGGTTTTGAGAAGAGACAACCTATCGTGCTTCCTTAGCTCTTTTAGTAGCCTCCACCCAACTCTGAGGCTGAGCCATGAGGACATGGGCATGAATCTCATCATTGAGGCCACTAATAAAACATTCTTGGGAAAAAGCATCAAACATGCCCTCTGTATGAAAAGTCAGTTGCTCAAAAGAAACTACAAAGTCTTCCACTGTGCCATATTGTTTCAACTTTGCCAAACAGCCTAAATAGTTAGTGTCAGTGTCAAAGCATTCATAAAACTCTGCCACAAAGTGTGTCCAAGAAACATACCCTTGACAGGCAGTTTTTATCCATTGCCACCATTTCCAATGTTCTTGATCTAGATGGAGAACACCATACCGGAGTTTCACCAACTCATATGTAATGTTGTACAAAGAGAAATAATGTTCCATTTGACTTACCCAACCAGTGGGATCCGAGCCATCAAATTTGGTCACATCCACATGCGGAAGTGATGAGGAAGAAAATTATGGGAATGAGAGGAAGTTTAAGCTTTGGTATGCAAAGGCGGGTCATATAAAGGGGGATCTGCAGGGATATGCAGCTTGGTGCAGATCATTGAAGTGACAGATTCAAGTTGGGTAGTAATGTCTTGTTTGAGGTCTTCTTTGAGTTCCTCGATTGAGGTGGTGATGGAGGAATGCATGTTTTTATTAATGGTGGAAATATTAGCACTGAGTTGTCTCACTTCTTGTTGGGTCTCTGTGAAATTAGATTGCAATATATTAAAGCGAGCTTCCAAGTCTTGGCTACAGGTATGGGCCATGATGACGAGGGAACTAAAAAGGGGTGGGTGGGGTAAAATATTTGTTTAAAAATGATAGGTATGAATGTGATAAGGGTGAAGAGATAAATCCAATGGAATAAGTCTCAAATAATGGTGCAACAAAATCCAGACTTTTTTTTTTTACACCTGTGGAGTTATACTCTGGTCTGAAGAATATTGCAGTGATGAAATGCCCAACTTATTAATCAGGAAGAAATGTTTAATGATTTGGAAACTCGAATGCAGGAGACACATTTGCATGACAATAGATCTTATCTATTTTTTTTCCATCCCCAAAGGTTAGGTATTCAAGGGTTCTACAGACAAGGGTTTTCCTTGTGCTATAGCTCTATGATATACCTACAGGGTCCAACAGTAGTACTCGTCCCAATATCATAGTTCACCAACTAAGGAGTCTAGACCGTGCCCTTAGCTATACTACTTGACTACCCAAGTACTAGAGAGTATCTTCTCGAGTGATGTTCTCGGTAGCACTATAGCAGTCAGGCGGAAGATCGATTTATCTAACGAGGGATTAAGGAAATATAGGTCGATTTGTATACAGGTTTTGTCTTATGCGCTACCACTCGAAGGGGTACCAACAGGGGTTACAAGGGTGGCCAACAGATGTGCGCTTAAGTACCACTTGTATTTCCTGCGTGTATGAATCCCTGACCATGGTTTTATGCGCATAACGATAGATCTTTGTAGCTTAAAGACGTCAGAATACGTCTCTACCTTGGAAAAAAAATTAACCCACAATTTTCTATCGAGGAAAGTGCTCTGATACCACTTGTGATATTCCAGATATAAAAAGTATGCAGAACATAAATAAAATGCTAGAAATGGAAGAGGAACAACAATATAACTAGAACAAGACCACAATAATACCAAAATGATACCAAAATAACATCAAAAAGATCACTTTGATTACCGGGAGCAATGTTCACTTTCCTCTTCGAGGGGGAAACCTCCAGCAAAGCAGAGCTCTATTACAATAATATTCAAGAAAAAATTCCTCATACCCTCGACTCCTATTTATACTAAATATGCCTATCAAAAGAACCATCTAGAGGAATATCCTTCTAGAAACAAAAGATTCTATTAGGTCTTCTTACATTCAACTTGTTATTCCTTATTGATAGGCCTTATTAATATTGACCTTTATTACATCGAAATATATTATTATACCTATGTGAGGGGTTAGGTCCCTAACACATGAAGTCTTCCTCTCAATGTTCGCCCTTATCATCATCCCTTTTCCTAGAAGAATGAAATCGAGACAAATGTTCAAGAATTGCTCAAAGCGTGTGTTATATGTCCTAGTACTAGTCCCTAGTCTTCTCCTACAGTCATGTTGCTCAAGAAATAAGGAACTTGGTTAATGTGCCCTGATGTTCACACCCTCAACAAACTCACCATCAAAGACAAATTTCCCATTCCTATCATTGAGTACCTTTTGGATGAATTGGGTAGTGCTTAGTACTTTACCAAACTTGATCTCCATTCTGGATACCACCAAATATGTATGAAAGAGGAATACATTTCCAAGACTAAATTTAGAACGCATGAGGGTCACTATAAGTTCTAGCTCATGCCATTTGTCTTGTGTAATTCCCCCTCCACTTTTCAAAGTTTCGTGAACCATGTCTTCTATCCTTTTTTCCATCATTTTGTCTTAGTTTTATTTGATGATATTCTCATCTATGTTAAAACTTGGAAATCCCATCTCTCCCATGTGGATCAAGTTCTACATCTATTATCTCAGCACAAATGTTTTCTCAAACAATCTAAATGTTATTTTGGAGCCTTTGAAGTTGAGTAACTAGGTCATATTGTCAGCAAGGATGTTGTATAGGCGGATCCTAATAAAATTGAAGATATGAAGGATCGGTGTGACCCTAAAAATCTTAAAACATTGCATAGTTTTTGTTACGAGGAAAATCTCTCTATGGCTAGGGGTAAACCACAACAGATGAAAATGACTACATAAATCAACTATAATCTCAAGTATGCTATATAAAAAAATATGCTAACAAGACAAGATAAAAGGTCTACCTCATCCAAACGTTCGATGAAGTCCACCATTGAGCACTTGACCCAAATCAATATACCTGCAACTAGTCCTCAACAACCAAGAAACATAAGCATATGGTGATAATATATAATGTTAGCACATTCAATAGAATAATCCATCAACATTCATAACAAATACGCCCATGGAATAATAATTCAAATATTTTTGAGATATTAATTGGAAGAGAAAAGAGTATTTCTATTAAGATATAATCAACAGAAGTGAATGAGTTAAGAACTTCCGTGTCAGCACGGTTCGGAACCGAGAAACTAAGTTTCTTCCAGCTGGGCCTCCACCACTTCAATACTCCACCAAAGGAAATCTCATATAAGAGAGACAAATAATTTCTCAATCAATAAGGGAAGAGCTTGGGGGTTGAACAATGTGTTCAAACTTAAAGGACAAAGGGATGCAGACTCAATGTGAAGTGAATAATTTCTCCAGAGTAACTTTTCTCTCAAAGTTGAATTCTTTCTCCTCTTTTCCATAGCTCGAATTTGGCCCATTTATAGCCTTCAAGTCGAACTGAAGGGTCGAGTTGAAACATTTACAGTATATGGAAGGCTAAGGATCATTGATCTCGTGACGTGACATGGAAACCCGCCACCATTTTTTAATTTTGGTACATTTCCCGATGTACGAGGGTTGTAGTGGTGCAACCTGCGTATACGCATGCTGTAATATAGGTAGGGTGCATATATGTGGAAAAATAATGTTTTTATCTCTGGGATTTGCAAAAAGGGACTTCAAGTCTGCATAGGAAAATGGAAAAAGAACCTTTGTGCAAGATTGCATAGGGTGAGGAAAATATTTCTATAACAGATGCCCCCAAATGTGTGAGGTCATAGGAGTATCTACAATGGTCGAAATACATTATAAGACCCGGAAGTGGAGTAATGGGGACCTAGTTGGAAGAACTAGTTGCTCATTACAAACTGTATTGACTTGCATACATGGCTGCCAATTTGAATTACACTGCAGATCCATGTGAAAATATACCAAACAATTGTCCATGGCCATGAATAGGAAAATAAAAATGTGGTTACATGCCAAAGTCTGTCATAGTCACGAACCAGGCCTAGTAAAACTAGTCTCAAAATCAATATGAAGATATCTATATACAATGGAGTACAATATGATCTCCCATGATCATTGAAATCACACAGGTACTAGTCCAATGAAAAGGTAGCAACAACTCAGGAAAGTTGCAACTATAAACTGATGTATTCAAGTATTCTACACAATCCGCCAAAGGTGCAAGTCTACATCATGTGAATAAAGGAGTTGAGGTTGAACACAATGACACTTCATTTGATTACCGGTCATTGAGGTATACTGTTAAAAAACATGAGATAACCTACCGATGATGAAATTAGGTATCAAGGCACTGAGTACATTCTTACAAGTGTGAGTAAAGGTGTCAGGGTTGAACACTTGAAGAATCCATCGATCAGGAGACATTGATGTATTCCCAACTATCGATGGCGAGAGAAATTGCCACTAATGGCTGCAAGCCTCTAGGTACTCATATGACTCTAGGTCTCATCTCCAGAATAGATGTGCTAAACTCGATGGAAGGAGACTTGCTGAAAGGAAATAATTAAGGCATCTCTCATCATTCAACACGAGGTACAAAGAAGGAGCTTAATTATTTGGAGGAAATCAGACAAAGAACATGTTCATGAATCAACGACCATGTGCGTCTTTCATGTGTGCCAGGTGCAAGCGGTACATGAAAAACACCCTCTGAATAGAATCCAATGAGGAAAATCACTGAAAAAAATGAGGAAACCACCAATAAGGCTAATGGCATCCAAGAAACTACACGAATCCCAATGTGTGGATATATGTCTTATCATCGAACATAAGGGAAACCACCCAGTCAACGACCAATGATGAAATGTCGACTGTTGGGTTCAAGGGTACCTACCAATGAGGAAAGTAGGACTAGGGTGCATAATAGGACTACAAATTCATGGGATTCTGAGACAAACTGAGGGTATGGCCGACATGCAAAGTCAAGAGTTCTGAGGAATGGATGACACGGGTTGATAGAAATCCTTTGAACAAGAGCATGAGACATATGAAAGACTCTGGTAGCATAGACTCAATGATGAAACCATCAGATGCAGGAGGCATCAATCAAATTCTCCATAGGGACTAGAAGAGTAACCACTCAGGGGAGTAAACTCTATCTAATGAGCTCAGCTTCCTAAGGTCATGCTAAACCCAAAATTATGATGAGAAGTGGACTCAAAAATTTTGTGCTATGTTCAAAGGCGACACGATTGCTGCCAACATAAGATAATACTCCCTTCTCGCTCGTCTTTTTTTTTTCATAGTCAAATGAATGCTATGATACAGAGGAGGAAACAAGTGTTGCAAGTAAGAAAAACTAGTTCCAACAGTGGAACATACTTATGCTCAATGCAAGGAGGTGCATGCGGGAGATAGACACTCAGGGGAATGTTCCCTCCTGGGTATAGGGTGTCAAGATGCAAAGGATATAAACAAGGATCTTCTTGGTTGAGGATGTAAAAATGATGAGGAAGATAGTTTATAACGCAAATCTAGAATCGGCAATAGGATCAATACTGCAAGCAAGGGCATGACATACAATCACAACTTAACGCCAAAAAATTTCCTTTTTCATTATCTTAGTCTACTTGGTTTGAAAAACTGATAAACTTGTACCAAATAAACGTCCTTTCAAATCCAATTTACGAGTGTGAAAGAGACAAGTTCACTCGGTAATATTTTTTCTTTTTGAAAATGAGTCAGAAAAGAGCTTAACTAAGACTCACAATATTTTAAAATCCAATTAACGAGTGTGAAAGAGACAAATTCACTCATAAATATTTTCGCTTTTTAGACGAGTCGAAAAAGATCTTAAATCAGACTCGTTGAGAGGTTTCTAGGAGACGTCATGGGGGAAGCCAAGGCTCCCGTTCTGGACTTTTGTTAAAGGTCGGAATCTTATGAATAGTCGACACGAACTTGGGAAAACCCAAAGTTCTCCAAGCCGAGGAGGATAAAGTGCTATTGGAGGTTACCTTCTCCATGATATATCAGATACCGTCTCTTACTTGAAAGGGCATAGGAGGAGGAATTGGATAGTAGATACACCATAAGACCATCCCAATCAAAGGGAGCATCTCCAATACTTGGAGGGAGAGTACTCGAGGAGAGTAAAAATCTCTCTTGTTCTGAAGGTGCAGTACTAGAAATGATAATGACATAGTATGGAAGGTATAGAAATAAAACTAGAAGAGCGAGATCGATCGAAAATTACATCGGCACGACCACTTCTTCAACCATTGGTTGAATAGGATGTGAGACAACAAGGTTAAGAGACGCATCACCCAGAAAAAYAGGAGTGGTGTCGGTCGAAGATTGCATCGAAACGACCGATGGTTGAAAATGATGYGAGAAAACAAGGTCAACAGAYGCATCACCCCCCAAAATATGAGTGGTTTCGGTCGAAGATTGCATCGACATGACCGTTGGTTGAGCATGATGTGAGACAACAAGGTTAAGGGATGCATCAGCCCCTAAAGGAAGAGGAGTGTCAGCTGAAGATTGCATCGRCATGACTGTTGTATCAACCAAAGAAGGTTGGGAAGCCAAAGAYGACTCAGAACCCAAAGGCACCCCAGGAAAGGACCACTCTTCTGGTATCWGAGTAGTATCAAGGAATAAACGAGTAAGGTGATCTCCTTCACAAATCATACAAAGGAACTTGGTCTTACGACTTACACATCTAGGATTCTCAATCATATAAATTCCCCTAGCATGACTTGCAGTGGCTGGTGACATGATCCCAGCATGACTTGCAGAGGCTAGTAGAAAATCTACAACATGACTAGCAGAGGTTGGTGATGAATCCCCACCATGACTAGCATAGGTTGGTGATGTATGTGCAGTGTGACTAGCAATGACTAGACTTGTGCCCCCATCATGAGTTGTACCAGCTAGTTGTTGGTATTCAACATGAGTTGCAGAGGTTGTTCGCCAATCTCCAACATGACTAGCAGAGGTTGGTGATATAATTCCAGTATGACCTACAGTGACTAGAATTATGGCGGCAATAAGATGTGGAATTTGTGACCAAGGTTCTAGGAAAGACTGGTTTTGGGAAATTTCAGGCCAAGAAGGGTTCTGGTATATGCCATGGCCCTATCTAGAAGGATGGTATCCTCCTCCATACTGATTCATAAATGGGGGTAATGGCATTGACACCGAGGAAGTCGCTTACGAAGAGAACACGACATGACAAGGGTTACTCATGTGAGGATATATGTTGCCCCCAGACAAAGGAACTTCGTGAAGGGAGTTGTCCATACTATAATAATGACTCCCTCAAGATGGAACACCAAAGGACATATGAAGGTCCTCCATGGAAAAAGCATTTGTAGGAACCGACATAGTGAAGGACAAATAGGTGGACAGAGTGTAATAAGTAGAATGACCACACATTTGAGCACTCACTCCTAGAAAAGTGGATTTGTAGGAAGGAAGATTCCAACCTCCTACCATAAGAGTTGTTTGAGGGATGTGACTCCCACCAAACGAAGAGGGAGAATAAGGGGGTAGCATGCCCCTAGACCCAAAACTAGGATTCAAATAAGGAGACGAGGCAGAGGATGGCAAGTGTAAAGACATGTCTGGCATACCATGAGAAAAATGATTTGAGACCCAAGGCATTGACTGGGTATCATAATTATGCATACCATTATGAAACAAGGATGGATTCGTCCCCATGAAATGAGTGAATGTCATGGGGGAGGTAGCATTAAATGAGGGATTCAAAGGGACTCCACTATCCATGGTAATGAAAACTCACGACACAATACAAAATCCTAAGGCAACTAATAATCAAAGAGCACACCAAAGTAAAACAAAAGGCCAATATGAACACAAATAGGATAAAGTGCTTGAAAGGGACCTCCCTCTCTAAAGTAGGTATGTCTCGCCCAAGAGGGGCCTAAGACTCCGCTGCTAAATACTGGAGGAAACAAAATTAGTTATAAGGGCCCTCGTGGGATTAACAACCAGTCAGTCAGATCCCCCCGGAGAGGTAATCCTCCATAAAGGTTGTGTGTTGTCTGGCCCTTATCTAACCTAGGGTACCTACAGAATAACCCCTGCAAGTAATCTATGTGGTACCTAAGTCAAGCAATTAAGCAACCACGATATAACCGATGTACAAGCGAACATTCGTAAGTCATGTCCATCGTATGGGCAGGGTAGCAAAGCTCGAAACCTTGAAAGAATTGCCTCTCACAGAGGTAAGGGCACTAGCAAGATCCCCATATACGAATAGATCCCTAGAAATATATTTGACGCTAAGAAAGTATCGGGGGGATATCCCTTCAACCAACCTCACGCGACCTCGTGCTTAACTCCAGTGTAAGCGGAGCCTCCTGATATTACTTATTATACAATGGATTTCCCCACTCCCTTAGTCAGACACATATGTTGATTTAATAGCGTTGGAGAATTTTACTCACAAAATCCTATTCCAAGGCTCTAAAACCTAAGTTAGTTTGTGCACCCTAGAAAATAAACTCGTTACTAATCAATTTTAAATTATAGTGTTAATTTTAATGTCCTTTCTTACTCAAAAGGTGCGGTTGTGAAACTAGTGATGTTATGACTTAGTAAGTAAAATAAATGAATATGAATACAATGCAAAGTCCTAACTTCAATTTCCAATAAATGATATGCTTTTCAAAGATGCACTTTTCAATTCAATTCTGCAATTCTAAATAAAATGCAATCTTTCTTTACATGCACCAAGATAAATGACAAAGACTCAAGAGATCAAAATGCCAATCAATGTAAAATGCCTAATATTTTTTTATTTTCAATATAAGAGAATGAAAATGCAAGGACTAAACAACAACTTGATATAAAGACTCTACTGTGTATAAACATAGATAACCCAAGTAGAATATCAAGGAGAAAAACACCCAGCCCAAGGTGCAAGGAAAATCAAAATGAAAAGATGATGAGAAAGGCACCGCCCAAAAATTCAACCAAAGACATGTTTCCTGTCATCCACAGACACTTAACAATCACCACAGAAACCCAAGAAGACTCAACAATCATCAAAACCTACCCAGCAACCACCAAACCTAGAAATCAAGCAACGAAGGTTGATGTATGCGATTGTTCAAGGGAAAAGTGTGTATGTATGCATCTTGCAGAAGTACATCACACGTATGTACATGGATATCAAGTAAAAACCCACATATATGTGTCAAAACACAACTAGGCTAAGGAGAAGGCTAAGAAACTCAGACTCTCAGTAAACATAGGTTGTCAAGCAATCATACGACAAGAAACTCAATATGAATAAGAGAAATCTAAGGAAAAAAAAACTCCAAACCCCAAAAAATAAGATTATATCCCCAGTATGGTCGCCAATTATGTTACGAGGAAAATCTCTTTATGGATAGGGGTAAACCACAATAGACGGAAATGACTGCAGAAATCAACTCTAATCTCAAGTATGCTATATAAAAAAATATGCTAACAAGACAAGATAAAAGGCCTACCTCATCCAGACGTTCGATGAAGTCCATCATTGAGCACTTTACCCAAAGTAATATACCTGCAACTAGTCCTCAACAACTAAGCAACGCAAGCATATGGTGATAATATGTAATGTTAGCACATTCAATATCATAATCCATCAAAATTCATAGCAAATACGCCCATGGAATAATAATTCAACTATTTGAGAGATATTGATTGGATGAGAAAAGAGTATTTCTATTAAAAGATATAATCAGCAGAAGTGAATGAGTTACAAAATTCTGTGTCGGCACGGTTCAGAACCGAGAAACTAAGTTCCTTCTAGCTGGGCCTCCATCACTTCAATCCTCTGCCAAAGGAACGCTCATATAAAAGAGACAATGAAGTTCTCAATCAATAAGGGAAGAGCTCGGGGGCTGAACAATGTGTTCAGACTTAAAGGACAAAGGGATGTAGACTCAATGTGAAGTGAATAATTCCTCCAGAGTAACTTTTCTCTCAAAGTTGAATTCTTTCTCCTCTTTTCCATAGCTCGGATTTGGCCCATTTATAGCCTTCAAGTGGAACTGAAGGGCCGAGTTAGAACGTTTCTAGTATATGGAAGGCCAAGGATCATTGATCTCGTGACGTGACATGGAAACGCAACACCATTTTTTAATTTTGGGCACATTTCCTGATGTACACGGGTTGTAGTAGTGCAACCTACGTATACACATGTTGTAATATAGGCATGGCACGTATATGTGGAAAAATCATGTTTTTAGCTTTGGGATTTGCAAAAAGGGACTTCAAGTCTACATAGGGAATGGAAAAAGGCCCTTTGTGCAAGATTGCATAGGTTGAGGAAAATCTTTCCATAACAGTTTTATGGGCTTAACGAGATATTATTACAAGTTTGTTTATAATTATAGAAAAAATACAACACCTCTCACTGCTCTCCTTGAAAATAATGCTTTCACTTGGACTCACACAACTGATCAATCCTTCCATGCCTTGAAAGAGGCTATGTGCATGATTCTTGTCTTGGCACTACCCGACTTCACCAAGAATGTTTTCCTAGAATGTGATGCTACATGGAAATCAATTGGGGTAGTCCTCATGAAAGATGGCCGACCTTTGGCTTTCACTAGAAAACAAATTTTGAAGCGACATTTGAGCCAATCAACCTATGAAAAGGAAATGCTAGTTATTGTTCATGCAGTGGATCGTTGGGGTCCTTATCTATTGGGGAAATTCTTCCAAATTAAAATTGGTCATCATATCCTGAAGTATTGTTTGGAATAGAGAAATCCATCCCTGGAACAAAAAAAATGGGTGACCAAGCTATTTGGATATGATTATGAGATCATTTATAAGAAGGGAAAAGAAAATGTGGTTGTTGATTCTCTTTCCAGGAAGTATGAAGAAGAAGGGTCCCTCTTTTCTCTCTCTTTCGTTATAGTAGATTGACTTCAAGTCATTCGTCTAGAATGCTTGCAAGATCCCAAACTTTCTCACCTGATCCAATAATTGCAACAAGATTCTCAAGCTTATCCAGGGTACTCTTGGCACAATGAATAACTTCACTATAAAGGACACATGTATTTAATAAAATAGTTGAAACTTAAATCCACTGTTCTTTCTGACCTTCATGCTTCACCCATAGTGGGGCACTTAGTATTTACCAAAACCTATGAATGGGTCAAACGTTCTCTTTTCTAGTAAGGAATGAAACATAACATCTACACCTTTGTGGATTAATGTGATACTCGTCAACATAATAAAGGATAAATTTTCAAAGCTCTAGGCACACTCCAATCGCTCCTGAGTCCACCTACTATTTTCACGGATATTTCTATGGACTTCGTTATTGGCTTACCTAAATCAAGAAATAAGACATTCATCGTGGTGGTAGTAGATTGTCTTTCCAAATATGTCGATTTCTATTCTCTTCAACACTCATTCACCAAATCCACAGTGGCTCAAAATTTTCTGGAGAATATCTTCAAACTCCATGGCATGCCTCATTCTATTGTATTTGATTGTGATCTGACTTTCACCAGTAATTTTTGGAAATAATTGATCAAGCTCCAAGGAACCCAATTGCATCTCAACACTTTCTATCACCCACAGATTGACTGAAGCTGTCAACGTGTGCTTCGAAACATATTTGTGGTGTTTTGCATCAAACCAAAAAACCTAGTGGGCTTACTTGTTACCCCTTGTTGAATGGAAACACAACACATATTACCATAATTTCACTCACATGACTCCCTTTGAAGTGGTCTACAAGAAAAATCCGCCATCGATTCTCTCTTACATGCTAAGTGTCTCCAAGGTTCAAGAGGTTGAAAACACTCTTTCAGACTGCATGGCCATTCTACATACCCTCAAATAAAATTTGGTCATGGCTCAGAATGGCATGAAACAACAAGAAGATCAAGGTCATTTATAATGCCAATCTGTCGAAGGGGACTATGTGATTCTTCATCTACAACACTATAAGCAAACTTCACTCAAAGTTGAACAATTACAGAAACTCACCCCCAAATTTTATGGTCCTTATATAATTCTCAAGTAATTGGGGCCCATGGACTACCAATTATCTCTTCCCAGTCACTCTAAGATCCATCCTATTTTTCATTTCTCGTGCCTAAAGAAAGATATTAGAACTAAGTTCCAGACTCGAACGAGTCTCCCTGAGTTGGATGAAGAAGGATCCATTTGGTTGTAGCCACAAGCAATCTTGGACCAGCGTGAGCATTTCGTCTGTCAATGCACCATCAAGAAAGTCTTAGTTCAATGGAAGGATACAACCCTAGAAGATGCCTCATGGGAGTCAACTACAATTCCGCAACAATTTCCACATCTCAAGCCTTAAGGACGACATTTTTTTCAAGGGGGAGGGAATTTTAGGGACCTATTCTCTCTAACCCCTCATGTATAATATTTTTTCTATGTAATAAAGGTTGACATTAGTAAATAATGCCTATATAATAATGTGAACAAGTCTAATGTAAGAAGACATAATAAAATCTTATGCTTCTAGTAATATCTTCCTCTAGAATGTTCTTTAGAAGATAAAGTTAGTATAAATAGAAGTAGAAGGAATGGGAAAGTTTTGTCTTGGGAATTATTGTAGTAGAGTGTTTCTCTATTGGAGGCTTCATTCTTGAAGAGGAAAGTGAACTTTGATTTCTATCATTAAAGGTATCATTGTTGGTGTTATTGTTCTCTATATTTTGTTGTTCCACTGGTATCTATTATAATACTTATGTTTCTTCTTTATATAATATATCTGATACCTTACAAAATATGGCATCTTGTTGGTTGTCTATGCCTTCACCTTTCTTCCATGGAGCTAAGATTGAACCGACCTCATGTGTAGTTTTGGCCAGATGGCACAAGTTTCCATCACCACACCATTGTTTCCCAGGGAAAAGGAAAACCCTAATAAGTCTAGTTTGGGTGAGGTATTTCATCCATCTATGGAGGTAGTGGATTTCATCTAGTGCTTCAACCAAAAGAAGACGGTTCTGGTTGTTCCTCTCTTCATGTGAGAGAAAGGTTTCTCTTCAAGGTTTTTAGTGAATGCAAATAAAGAGAGAAGGTCTCCTATTACCTTGGTCTCCAATGCACTGAACCCTACAGAAACCAATATGATAGTTGAATCACTGGAGGCAATGTACAAGAAACCACCAATGAAACAAGTGCATTTATGGCGTCATCCGATCTTATTATCAATATGGTCAAATATAATCAACCAAAGTCAACCTTCCCCAACCATGCTCATCATGGTCAACTATTGTCGACCATGCTAAAACATAGTCAACCTACTCAATCAAACTCAATATGGTGTAATACATTTAGCTACAATAATTCATTATCAACCATAGTTAATAAGGTCAATATATATATATATCTATATATATATATATATCTATATATATATATATATATATATATATATATACTAAACCAATCAACCATGATTAACTAGGTAGACCATAATCAATAAGGTCAACCATAGTCAACAAAAGTGAAAAAGGTCAACCATGGCAAACAAGGCCAACCCCAAGCTCAACCAAAGTGAACATTGTCAACAACAATTCACCATAGTTAGTCATAATTAAAGTTAATATAAATAAGATTAATAATGGTCAACCATCAACCATCAATCATGGTTAATAGTCAAGTTTACTATAAATAAACCAACTATGGTAAATCATATTTAGACAAAGCCAATCATTATCAACAAGGTCAATCATGGTAAAAAATTGTCAACCATCCTTGATATGGTTTATTATAGTTAATAATAATTAATATTTTTAGTCATTGTTGAATCATAGTCAATGATTCAACTATAGTCAACAAGGTCAACCATTGTCATCCATACTCAACCATTGTCATCCATACTCAACCATTGTAAACAAGATCAACAATAGTAAAAAGGTTGAGCCATCATTTAAACACTAAACTATTGCATTAACTTAAACATATGTATTATATCGTGTAAAAAGTGTAACATMTRYAYTATATGTAYTATATGWATTATATGTATTTGCATTTTTACATAGTCATGAAAATTTTTCAAAATTAAAAATTATATATTAAAAATACTAATTTAACATGTTATATTTCTTCTTTTTTATGTATTTTTTTGTTATTTCAAATTAAAACAAGTTATAATTTTTTTATATTAAAACATATAATGACATAGGAGACATCCCACAAAATATGAAACACAAATTTATTTACAAATAAAAAAAAATTATACTTCTTTTAGAACTAACATCCAAATAACATTCCAATAGTTAGGAGTCCCTCACAACAAAATCTCTCTATTTACATTACCAAATAAATTTTAGGTGAAGCCACAACAATATCGAATTGAATATACCTCCTCATTTAACAAATATACTCCACAATAATCTTGTCATATCTTATAATAGTGAAAGATAGGATTTAAAATTTGACTATAATTTAATCATGAAAAAAAAACTCCCTTGAGCAAAACCATTAAACACACAAGACGTTTGTTGGATATAATCTTGTGAGATTGAAAGAAGCAAACCATAGTTACCTTTCTCACTTCCTCATACCTCAAAACAATACGTAATCACAAACTATGCTTCATCATCTCCAAATTCTTTTAAAATAAGTTTTTCATTCTTTTTAAACAAGTTTATCAGGTAATCGTGTGTTCTCTCTTTTATATTTCAGCAAAAGTATGAGTAGAAAACAATCTTGTTTGATAAAAAATAAATATAAATGAGAAAAATAATGTTAGTTTCCATCCTATCCAACCAGGTAAAAGCTTATAAATAGTGCACCTAAAAGAAATATGGTGCTCAAAATTAGAGTTTTTTTTCAACCTTGGCTTGATATTAATTGGCGTGATATTAGAAAATATTTCATGGATAATTAAGTCGAAAGGGGTATATCTATTGGAGAGAAATATGGTGCTCAAAATTAGAGTTTTTTTTCAACCTTTGCTTGATATTACTTGGCGTGATATTAGAAAATATTTCATGGATAATTAAGTCGAAAGGCGTATATCTATTGGAGATGGGTACAATTAATCACCTTTTAATCTAAAATTCTAATCTGATAACTAACCATTAAAAATGCTGAAATATTCCTAGTCATCCTCCCAAAGTAGGAAATATTACATTTCGCTACATTACATCAAAGGAAAATATTACAAATACGTTGCGTTGCGTTAAATGACATCCGAAGAAATTTCAAATCAGCTTTCTCAGTCTATGATATCAGTGGAAATTGACTGTAGCCTGATAAGTCCCTCCAAAACTCCAGGTAGCAGGAGCGACATTGTAAGCAACGATGGTCTCTCCTGTGGTGTAAGAAGTGACTCTGAAGGACAGGGGTTGGCYTTGCAGGCGAGAGAAAACCTGATAAGACGCCCCCCAGTTGTGGCTCATGCTCAGCCACCCAGTGTAACTGYCTTTCACAGCCATGGTACTCACATCTCCTGCACCCCCAACATTCATCACGTACACCAGCAGCCACCATGAGTTCCCTTGGAATTGGAATTTTATACCACCTTTACTTGAGCACGGAACCCTGCAATTGCCCACAATACTATCATGATCATTCAGATTCATTCATTTCCTTAGTTTTTCTTCCACGGCCACATTTTACAGCTAAGTAACGGATTTATATTCATCTTAAGCCACCACAATCTATAAACAACCGTAAACATTTACAAATTTGTCTCGAATTAAAACTTAACTGTAACTAAAAAAAACGGTACTTAATGAAAGGAGACTGAATGAAAAGAAATGGGTATGGAATCGATCGAACCTTCTATACATGACAGGCACAATGCCAGCGTGCCAGTCGGCTATCTTCATGAAGGCGGGCTTCGACATGTCAAAGTGCTGGCGCGGAGGATTGCACCATCCGCCATTGTCGGAAGCCTCGGACCAGTTCGGCGGACACAAGTTTGTGCCAGTAACGGTAGTGATGGGAGAGCCTCGATAACACCATTTTGACTGAACGCACCGCAATTGGAAACATTGCCCGCACCCATATCCTCCGTTGTACAACGGTGTGCTCAGAGCTGTTGTCTGAGTGCCGTAGCCGGTGTTAAACAGATTCCCATATCCACAAGCACCTCCTGCACATATATATAATCATGATATTACTTACTAAATAGGGCACTCCTCTATATTGAGTACTCGGAGACCAAGAAATATTAATAAATAATAAACTACCCATGGTTGCTGATGCCGTTTCATCGCCATAAAATGTTGCATGAGCTAACGTCCACGGCCCTGGTTGATATGTCCCGCCGTAGGAACCCACAGCTTCTCTTACACACATATTGCTCATCACAGTAAAAAATGCAGTCAGCATTGCTGCTCGAGAAATTCGAGACTTCATGGCATTCATATCTACTGCCAACGCCATCCTCGTTAGTTTGGATTTCTTTCGTTTTCCTCTCTTTGCCGGATCTGTCTGAACAAATAAACCGTGCTGCAAATTAGCCTTCGATCAATAATTTCAAATCAACGTGAGAAATACAAATGGAATACCAAATCAGCGTGAGAAATACAGATGGGATATTTTTCAGCGTAATACAGATCATGATTCATAACAACCTCTGTCAAAAATTATTCTTCGCTGAGAAAAGAAATGGCAGAGGGTATTGATGCCAATCTCTACTCGGCTGATTTTCACATAAAGCATTGGCGTTGTGTGCTATTGTATTTATGTAGAGAACCATTGAGAAAATTCATGTATACTGTCGTGTCTGTGTCGCCTACTAGAATTTTCGTGTTTATGGGCGAGCGCGATCCAGACGTGCACGGAACAT
Source organism: Picea engelmannii (assembly GCA_009831015.1). Classification (NCBI taxonomy): domain Eukaryota; kingdom Viridiplantae; phylum Streptophyta; class Pinopsida; order Pinales; family Pinaceae; genus Picea; species Picea engelmannii. The sequence goes on from ML811455.1 coordinate 128,888, forward strand.
ATACCACGTAACCATTTATTAATTTTATCATGGCACGTTGTTCAGACGAAACTCTCACTTCATCAATTTAATAACTAAAAAATAACATTTGACTTTGATAGGATGGTGAAAACAACATGTTCACTTTGAAAGAGTGGTGAAATCATGAGTGATCTGTCACACAGTATCAAAAAACAAATTGAAA
>ML811455.1:130002-144191 GCA_009831015.1 Picea engelmannii
GCTAAACATGGTTTAAAAGAATTATTAGTTTAAATAAAGAAAACATTAAAACCATAAACCAAAATATTTCTTGGAAAATTGAGATCAAGAAATAAGAAGTTTGAAAAAGAGCTATCCTTTCTTTAATTTTTTTATAAATAAAAAAATTGGAAGAAAAACTTTTTTATAAATCTATATTTTTGAAAGAAAAGTGGTCAATATTAAATATTAGTTAAATAAGAAAAATGATGAAATTTATAATTAAAAATTATTTCAACTATTTTTTTTTAAATTATTAATTTAAAGAAAAAATATAATAAACAAAAATAAAAATTAAGAGTTGCAATAGTATGATATTTTTTTATGTTTGATAAATTCAGAATTAAAATGGATTTAAACTATTTTAAATGAAAATTGAAACTATTTTAATTATATAATTTTAAAATGCAAAAATAAAAATAATATTAAATTTTATGAGGAAAATAAAGAATTTTTTTTTTATATAAATCAAAATATTAAAAAATTGAAGAAATATTTGAATGAAAGTTGAAACTATTTTATGATGTCAAGTTTAAAGTATAAGGAAATTTAAAAAAAAAAAAAAAAATTGTGAAAAAAGAACTTCATATTTGATTTAAGAAAATAAATTTAAATTTAAAATTAAATTATGTTTTTATGTAGAAATATTAAAAAAAAAAATTATAATTATATTTTTACTACCTATAAATTTTGTAAATTTGTAAATGAAATAAAAAATTGTATATAAATATTATATTCTAGAAAAAGTATATAGTAAAAACAACTTACAAATAATTACTTAAACATAAGTTTAATCATCAAGTTCCAAGCATTAAACCTATGTCTAGAACCTTCTCTATCATGCTATAAAAGAAGGCCAAATCAAGAAGTGCAACAATAGACAATTCAAGACAAGCTTATGGTGCCAAAATAATTAGGGAGAGATTTATATAGTCTTCGAAGTTCAAATCTCATTGTTGAGAACGCTAAGAAGGGAACTCTAAAATAGCTTGGAGCTAGAGGAGTTCTTTAACAAGTTTCAAGATATCTTCACTTGATGTACTTTTCCCCTGATTTATATAGATCTATGGTTTTTCCCTTCCAACTTGGTGTGATCCATGTTTGTCACATATCTTATATTGATTGATCTATCTTAATAGCTTGGAGCTCCAACAGTTCTTCAACAAGTCTCGAGATATCTTCACTTGATGTAGTTTTCCCTTGATTTAATATATACGTGGTTTTTTCCCTCCAACTTGGTGTGATCCATATTTGTCGCATATATTATATTGATAGATCTATCTTCTCTTGAGCAACGTAGATTAGATTTGATACATAATTTTCCTCTTTATGCTTAAAGGATTTTGAGAAGGGTTTGGTTGTTGTCTTGTGTGCAGGTGACAAGTTGCAGAAGCTAGGAATCAGATTTGGGATTTGCATCACCATAATAAGCTATAGGAAAACCATTAGGAAAAGGTATGTTTTTTCCTCTTCTCTTTTAGCATAACTAGAGCGTATGTACTTCAGATCTTGAGGAAACTATTAGTGAGCTATCCATAATCTGTCACTGATCTTGGGCAGATTATTGAGAAGTCTCACCTATTTGTAGGGGAGATAACTTTGTAAAAAAATTAGTGACTCCACTAGGGAAGGATCTAGCTTTTCTTCCTCGGTTTTATAAGTTCCCCTGGTTTTTTTTTTAGTTCTCAAAGTGTTTGGTAGCTTAATATTATATGTTGTCCTTGTCTGGGTCCTTGAAACCTAAAAAATTGCTTAGATATAAGCTAAATCTACTAAGAATTTATTTTATGTGCCATGGTCATTTTTGTTTCTCTGATAGACATGACTAGACGCACCTTGTTAACTGACAAGGCATGACCGCTTGGTAAGTGGTCGCTGGTTGCTCACTAGCAACCTGTGACCGCCTTTGTAGGGTGGTTTTTTGAATATTTTTCTCAATTTACTCTTCGATTTGGTTGAATATTGGCTTGGGGACTCGGGAGGTTGCAAGTTATCTGTAATTAATCCTTAGAGTCCATGATAGGTTCATCTCCTTCCTTTTTCTTTTCCAAACAGATCTAGGAGTGGCATATTGAGTTCATCCTTCTCTTCATAGTTTGCATGAGTTAGCCTCATGAGTAGTGACTTGGGAAGTTTTCTTGCATTTGAGGTTGCATATCTAGTTGTGTATTGTGTTTTGTTTTTCATTTGTAGTGATCATTTGAAAGTATTGCATTGCATAGTCATCTTTGAAGTTTTGGGTATGCTTCAAGTACCAACATTGGTGTGAAAATAATCACCATTGTCTATATCGTACAACATTGCTTGTCTTTATTTTTGGTGTAAGGCATTTGGTTTTCATTATTCTCATTAGTGAAACAAAAAAAATTAATTTCACAATCATATAGGGTTATCTTTTAGGTGTATTGGTTTGTTAATGTCCTTTGGGATCTAATATTGTTTTGGATTGTTGGTTATTTTATTTGGAGCATGGGATTGTTATTTGATATTTGAGTTTGTGAAAAAGGAATTCTCTTTTCTCTCTCGTAGATAGTTTTCGTCGAAAGAAAATTTTGCATTGGTTGCATCTTCATATTTCAACATTCTTTGGGTTTGAAATATCTAAAACATCATTTAGTCCACTTCCATATCCTTTGACTAATCAACAGTCAATTAAAAAGAAAGTGCTTAATTTAAAATCTATTAGACGCTTCTCTTTTTAGCAAACTAACATAATTAGGATTTAGGGACTTGGTGTAGGATTGGAGGGTTAACTCTCAAAGGCCATAAAGCCAAAACTAGGAATTCACTAGAGAGTGTTTAAATCCATTAGTAGCAAGGCGCACTTGCCAGGAAATCACCTCTAACACAGGTGCCAAGCACACGGTCCCACTAGAGAAAGTGGGGTGATATCCCCTCTCCATGTGTTTTGGTGTCTGTTTGACTACTATGTGTATGGGGGTTTTGGAAGTGTCAATGCCCTCTAAGTGGCTTCACTTATCAAAGTTGTGGGTTTTGTTTCCCTACTAATATTTGTGGTCTCGACCCATGACTTTGTTGCTAAGTCATTGATTGTGAAGTGGTATCCATAGTGACTTTTCCTAGGGAATCACATAGGTGACCGCGGGTGGGAAGTACCTATGGTACCTAAAGAAAATGTTGAATCCATGTTTTAGTTCCCATAGAGGGTGCCCATATTCATGAGGGTACTTACACCAATAAGGGATGTTACGTGTGGGTTACCATAATTATCTATCTCACCTTTTGTAGCCAAACCTTGGGGACTTGACATCCCCCAAGGGTTGGCTTTTAGAAGACCCCTTTGTCCAAAGGTTTTCCTATTGATAACATAGAATTGGTAGGGGTGTTCTCTGTATTTTTGGTGTCTATTTGGCCATAGGATATTTTTTTCCATGGATAAAACATAGTTTTTCACCATGGTTGACCAATATCTTCACTGATCATGTAGACAACAAGGACTTTATCTTGCGGGGGAATATCCATCATCTCTTAGGTGGAGGGTATTATCCACAATATATGACACCAACCAAGTAGCCTTAGAAATCAACTCAATAGTGTAGATATTGAAGTGGTTGATGAAAGTCCTCCACAAAATTTTAATCCCCTTTGACTAGGCCTTTTGAACCCATTCTTCTTGGTGATCCTTTTTCATATTTCATCCATTATCACCTAATGTCATGTGTGAGTACTTAATCCAACATGGGGGGACCCATTCCTTCATCCCCTAGTAGAACAGGAAGAGTCTCTTTGACCTCCTCCTTGCCATCCATTAGTGGAGCTTTTTCTTCCACCACCATTCCTAGTACATTTGATTTCTCCATGTGGAGAATGAAATTAGTTGCGTATTTTCCTTCCATGGGTTTTCCTAATGTTAGTTTTTCCGTTGTGTCCATTCTAGTGTCCACATCCAAATTTGTTTTTTGTGGGGGATAAGGCCTTGTATAGGTGTCCCAACAATACTTAATGTTGGTTTCCCATTTTGGTTGGAATACCAATTTTGGTTTTGGTCCTACTCCTAGTGTTTTTCTTAGTGCTAGGGGTAGTAATCTTTCTAGGGGATCATATGTCCTTAGGGTAAATTATGTCTTTGGGGGTTCTAGTACCTATGAGGGTAATAATATGGACAAACCACAAGGTCCATAAAGGTCACAAGAGACATCTTCTTCGACCCCAAATCCATTTGCCAATACACCATTTCCTTTCTTGGAAACATTAGATCTCCTAGATTTTCCACAATTAACTAATGACTCCATTTGACACCAACCCTCATGGTCGACAATTCCCACAAGGTTTCCATCTAATATTTCAAAATTTTATGGTAGACCTAGAGAAGATCCCTTCCATGCATGTCATAACGTACCACTTATGGTGTTCTTCGAACTGATTAGCGGATGATAGTATACGGTTGAGTATTTTCCAAAGAAAATTGACCTGTAGCATGGCGAAATGGTACATTGGGTTACCCAGTGCCACCTATCATGTTTTTTCATCTTTAGCCATGGATTTTCTAACACACTTCCAATTACCAATACGATATGAGACTGGAACCGAAATTTTAATGTCATTATGCTAGAACACCTCCACAAAGGCTCATTCGATCTAGGATTCCAAATAAACTATTGGTTGGTTGGTTCGTCAAGCCATTGTTGCCACCCATAGCCAAATACGTAGCCATGTTAGGGGAAGTTACTGAGGATCAAGTGATTTTATGTGCCCAACATTTCAATTTGATTTATTCATAGTCAGGCACAATATATGATATCATCCCTCATTCTCCAAGGCCATCAACGTATCCTTCTAGACCAAACCTAAGATCACATGTCGATGGTGTGGTTGGGTTCATTTCCAATGTTTCTATGGTACAATTGGATGGGAATATTAGCATATTCTTTACATCAATGACCTGGAACATGTATGTTTCATCACTGTTATAGTAGAGTCCTCATCTTTGGTGATCTCCCATTTATGTTGGCGACAACCTTTTTACTTTCAATGGATGAGTAGGAGTTGTTCTTGGGGAAGTACCCTAGGAGGGATGAGTATGGAGAATGATTATTTTTTTTGTGTGCATTGATCATCATCTATGCTTCTAGGGCCCTCTAAGTTGCGTCCAACCATGTACTGGGACATTGCATTATAATTTTTTCTCAAATGTTCTCCTTGAGGACACAAATGAAACATTCTTTATCTAAAGAATCTATTAAGTTCTATGTATGGATAATTGTTTTCTCAAAGGTTTCCATAAAATCTATGACTAAACATGTTTGGCTTAACTTGGTAAGACACCCCAAATAGCGAGTATATTTCTTGAAACATGCATAGATAGATTTAACAAAATGACTCCAAGCGATATAACTTGCATGTGATTTTTTATGTCATTCCCACCATTTCCATAATTCGATATCTATATACAAGACCCCCACCTTGAGTTTCATCGTCTCATCAGTAATACCCTGGAGGGGGAAGTAATTTTCAATTTTGGTGACCCATCCACGCAAGTCAAAACCATCAAAATTATTCAATTCCACCTTATGGTAATGATGACATATGTTATTATTCATCGATCTATTGTTGTGAAAACTTGACAAGGGTTGTGGGTGGTTCAATAGTCATGACTGAGAATTTTCTTCTTGGTGTGGCTCAATGTGCTATTTAGTCTAGTGATTTTTTTATGGTATGCCCTGAGTTTTCATATCTGTCAACTTCTTAATAAATATCTTTTGGAAGTTGTTGAAATTCTCATCCAGCTTCTTATCCAATGTCTCATTGAACCCAGTTATGTCATCCTGAATTTTCTTAATCTTCTCTTCCATACATTCCAACCTTCTTGTTGTAGAGCGGGTGTTCATGTTGTCTTGAGAAGTATGAGAGGGTTTATAGGTACCCTTCATGGGTGAGCTCACTGAAACAAGTTACTGGGTCCCGAGGAAAATGGAGTGTGAGGTGTTATAGATCTATGATATATGTGTGAGGTCCAATAGTACTACTCAACCCAATATCTCAGGGAACTAACTAAGGAGGCTCAATAATTCCCTTAGCCATACTACTCGACTATCTAGGTAATAGAGAGAGATCTCCCTGAGTATTGTTCTTGATGTATTATAGAAACAAGATAGATGATTGGTTTATCTAAGGATGGTTTTAGGTATACATAAGGGATTCCTATATACCCAAGGGTACGTGGAAGTGAGATTCCATATGCATGTATTTTATGATGCAATACTACTTGAAGGGATGCCTACAGGGGTTACAAATGTTTCCAACAATGTGATTCTACTTTTATTTCCTATGTGTGTTCTTCCCCTACTACAATTTTATTCATTGAATGACAAATCATTGTGTTATTTAATGACACCTAAAAATGTCTCTATAAAAAAAATTATGAGCTTGCTAACCTATTGAGATGGGAAAAATTCCCTTCAACAATAAGGGATACCCCCTGATGCACGATCCTAATTAGATTATGCATCGTTTGATTTAGGAGGCCCATATGGATTTTGTCCTGGTTGTCATTATTGGGTTTGAAGGCTAATTGGATGGTTATGAATGCAATGTAAATGAAAATGTAAACTAAATAAAGGCATAAATGAAATATAAGATATTATATCCTATATAGGAGTGATTAAAGTAACCAATGAGTGGCTATAAATTCCACTAATCCTTGCAAATGAATTCTTCCAGGTAGTTTTTAAGAAGCAACAATATTAGACAACACATGCATGCAAATAACAGAATTGGATTAGTCTAATTCATGAAATTACATACATAAACAACCCATCATCTTCGGACAAAGAAGACAAGAAAGAGTAAACAAAGTTGTAATAAAGATTTTGATTTACATAAGAATAGTCCATAAGTAAAAGGACATTTCTACAACACATGTAAATGACATACAATTTGTTGTAAATAGTTAACAACAAGCCACCATCCACAAGAGTTATTCTCTCTCACAAAATGGCCATGATGGCTTCTCAATATTAATTTTCAAAGTAGTTTTCAAATATAAAATTCTTGAAGAGCCGCTTCAAAATGGGCCTCCTCCTCTACTTAGAGTAGTTTGAGTAACTGTTGATAGTGTCTTCTTGGATTATTCAAGAAGTAATTATAAGTCTCTTAAGATTCCTCTTCTCAAATTTTCTTGATAGGTGTTAGAATAGAACGAAGTTGATGATGGTTAGAAAAAAAATAGGAGGTATTTGTGGGAAAATTCAAATTTGTTATCTTATCTCATTTATTTGTCTATATCCCTCACATAAGTTTCCCAGGATTTATGTTGTTCGATTGATATAAATCTATGGTACAATATTTCTTCTAGGGAAGTTGTGTGGATTTCAAGTTGTGTGACAAGGTTTTCATGTCTCATGTTAGGTTTTCCAAGAAAGCCTAGATCATCCTTTGAGTCTTGGTCAGTTGGACGAGATGCTCCTCCATTAAATATACTATCACTTTTATGGTTTCCTAGGCATCTTCTCATCTTTGATTCATGTTGCATTGGATTTTTTCAAAGAGTTTATCTTCTGTCTTGGTTTTCTCAAGCTCTTCAATGGGAGGTATATGCCCCTTATGTGTCAAAACATGTGTGACTTTGTGTAGTTGTGCACAGATTCTAGTGAGATCTTTTTTTCCTTTTCATCCCTCTACCTATCTTGTTGGAATCGATCAAAGGAAGAAAATTCAACCCTTCTTTCCCCTTATGGAGCACAAGCAAACTCATCTAGAGAATCTGGGTTCTCAGTGATCCATCATTGCATATTGTTTAAGAATTCTCAGATGGAAATGAATTGGACATTTTTGGATTGCACACAACTATGATGATCTATTATTTGTGTTTCCAATTGATACAAGACTTGAAAGTGGGAAAACATGTATGTAGATATCACATTGAGATCTCCCCTGACCTTCTCAGCACATGCCTTGAATTCTCTAAGTCCTCCTTTGTCTTTCTTTGCATGCCTGAGTTGTTCCTCCAACTCTCTAATTAAAGAATGATTTTCTTCATTTTTTAGAGAAAATTCTTGAGGTTTTGTTCCATTACTATGGCGAAATCAGTGCCAACAGATGCTATGGAGAGTGGGTCTTTGATAACCTCTTATGTCACTAGAGTCTTTGTGACAACTAACAAGGGGTTGCCTCCATTAACTGGGAGCTTTCTAGTTTGACATTGCACAATCCTACCAGTGGCCTTGTCAAATCTGAACTTATTCAAATTAGCCACCTTTCTAGGTTTATAACGGGTGTGAATTCCAAGTCGTAGTTCTCCCACTGGGATGTGTCCACTGATGAGAGTAACTTTTGTTGATATTTATGGGATGCTAGTTTCAATGGGAAAAGTATTACTATTCAACACATTTTCATCCTATTCTATTTTCTCCTCTTCAGTTGCTTTTGTCGCAGCTTCATCTACTATTGTTGTTGTTTTCGCTATTGCTTTCTCAGTTCTTGTCTTATTGGCTTCTAATTCCACCACTACTTCCATTGTTGCTTCAACTTTAGATTCTTTTTATTGTCGTTTACTTTTAGTAGTGTCCTCCTTTTTCTATTGCACTTTCTCTTTCTTCCTTTGCTTCTTGTCTATGACTGCCTCCTCATCTTCTTTATGCTTCTTTTTTTCCTCAACCTTGAAATTTGTGGCATCTTTTATTTTCTTTTTTTCTTCAGCTACTACCTCTTATTCATTATTCTAGGTTGTAGTTGTGTTTGTTGTTGCTTCTATAATTGCTGCAGCATCTTCTTCATCTCTCTTTCGTGCCTCTTCCCAATAATTTTCCTCATCGGAGATCTTTCCTAGAGGTTTTCCTTTCTCCTGAAAATGAATTCTTCATATGGTCAAGAAGTGCAATGGATATATTCTTCTTCCCACTTGGTTGATGTGTACTCCCATATGTGTATGTGCTTGCTGTAATATTCCTTAACCACTTCCTTCAGGCCATGTCTTCAAAATATATCTTCTCTGAAGTGAAATGATAACAACTTGTCTAAATCAGCTTGAGCTTGTTTAACATCTATGAAGGTGTAAGATATGACCCATAAAAATAAAGGGGGCCAGATGGATTTCTTATCTCTGTAGAGTGAGGCCATGACTCCATGAACCACAATTGTATACATGATATCTTACACCATTAATATGTTAGGGAAGAATCTGGGGAGCATATGAGGATCTTTAATGGCTCCACATATCCTTATGTATGTCCCATACTCGAGGAGATACCAATATCTTATTCTTCGCACTATTTCTTGGGACTTATCGGTCATGAATTAAGTGGGTGAATCAAATATGAACTGGTATAGGCGTGCCAATAAGTAATCACAAATATTCTAATACTCGGTCCTACAATTGTGCTCCAAAAGCACTTTGTAGTACTAGATGTGTATGGGAGGGTCGGTCGATTTCCAAGCCCAGCCCATCTTTGGATATTTATGGCATATGCATACCATTTCCAATAGGTAGGAAGACATGTGGAAACTAGGAAACTCATTGGGGGTGGTCTCCTTGGTTGTTCTGATGGAGTTCTCTAGAGATTCTCATAGGATATCAACCCAATTGAAGGATGAACCAATGTCAAAATAATAGTATATGAGGGGCACCAGGGATAATGTGAACTTTTATGCATCATGTTCCCCGTACAACCTACACAACATTGCTACAATGTACTAGTACAATGTCCTCAGTGAGTTGGTGGGATATTCACCTAAGGGCCTTATTTTGAATGTCTTGTTAGGATTGTACCAGATTTTACACAATTATTTTTCCTTTAGATGAAATTTCCTAATGAGTTCCTCATTCAGTGACATGTCTCCTTTCTCCATGTGATTATATGAGGCTATTTCCACTACTTAGAATGATGTTATGGGTTGTCCCTTGGCATTGAGGATATATTTTTTATCCAAGTCTACATGTCAGAATATCCATGAGATTGCATCCGCACACAGAAAAATTGTTACATGAGCTACCACCCTATGTAACCTCAATTTCCAGATGTTCCTAAAGATATTGAGCTCATCTTCATCTTCTGCTTCTATATGGAAAATATGGTTCTTAAATATTTGGAAGACTTAGTCCCATTTAAGTATAGTCCCCTTCTCTACAAATCTCATGGTGCCATCATAGAACAACCCTGCGGTGTCTGCCTCCTCTTCTTGGTGGCTTCCACTTGCATAGGGCAATGTCATGGGAGCTTTGTTGGAATCCTTCCTGCAAGGCGAACAACTTGAATCTGCTAGAGACATCTTCATCATTAATACACCAAACCACTAGTAAAAATATGATATGAAAGCAATTATAAGGCACTAGTTTCTACAATCATGTAATTTCTTTGGATTTCAAGTAACATCAGGAAGTTATGATAAACTTGTAAATGCAAACCTATATAATTTTATGAGGAGGTAATGGTATGGATATTGGGAGGTAATTCATCATCTGAAGAGGAGAGGATAATGGTTGACATGGTGAAGGTTTAGTCAAGATTTGGTTAAGTATTCGAGGATAAAGCATTTTTTGTGTATCGATGTTGATGACACCAACACTATCGACAAAGGGGAGGGCTTCACCGATGTCGTTGTTTTCAACTATGCCAACAAAGAAAAGTAGTATTGGAGGCGATGGTGTTAACTTCACCAACGAAGGGAAGAGAGTATCGATGACGATGTTTTCAACTCTACCAACATGGTAAAAGAGTATCGACAAGGATGTTGAAAACTCCATCAACAATGTTTTGAACTCCACTGATATGAAAAGGTAAATACCAACGATGATGTTGCAAACTTCATCGATACGGAAAATGAAACACTAGAAACGATGTTTCAAACTCCACCAATATGGAATGGTAAATACCGATGATGATGTTGCAAATGTCATCAATATTCCTTCAAACTAGAAATTTGACTAAGTATTCGACTGGGAAGTGCGTTAGCGACCATAGATCATGGGGACTAGTAGAGTCAAATATTTATATGAGCTCAAACCTTGGATTTTGGTTTATCCTAGATCTCATGAAAAGGATACCCCATCCAATCCCTAGGACTTGTTAAGTGTCAACTGGTTAGGGAACAACTCTATGGAAACTAAATCGCTTCCTTGGGTTTGGGTCAAGGCATTGTCAAGGTAGGACGAGGGGGGAGATTTATCAATGGCTAGGGAATTTGGGCAGTGCAGGAAGGTTGAACAAGGCATATTATGTCAAGAGGAAGTAATTTGGTTAGGGAAGACTCGAGTTATGAAGGTGTCACATGATAATGGGGGAGTAGAAAGGGTATCCTACCTCCTATGGAGCGAAAGTGACGTTTAAGCTAAAATGGAAAAAATAAAAGGAAAACATGGTGAATGAGAGTCAATTCATACCTAGCGCAATGGTGCCATGTGGATGATAATATCTTCGATTGTGTCTAAGTATTCGATGATAGATGCATGTTTTCCTCACGAAACAACTTCTCAACACACAACAATTGGTTCCCCTCCCCCTCGACGACAAATAATAAGAATAAGAGGTTTGTAAGGGGGGTAGGTTTATTTTATAGCTTTATTCGACACATAAACTAGCATACTAGAGGTGATTCATGGAAGTGTGTGAGTGTGCTAGCTTTGGGTGTCGGTAATGATGTTACAAACTCTGCTAGTGTATCGGTGTCAATGGGTGAAAGAGCGTCGGTATACACAATTTTTCATATCAGAAGAGTTCATGTGAACTCTTCTGGTGTACCAGAAGAGTTAGCATGAATATCATTGGTACTCTGTGGTTTAGTTTTCGAAAGTGGTGTTTGGAATTTTATCGTTGTATCGATGAATTTTGTGGAAAATTCTTTGATATATTAAAACTTGTACCAAAAAAATATTAACACACATTTTAGTGTATCGGTGATTTCATCGTGAACTCGTTGATATTTCTTATATCAGTGAGTTGATTATGAACTCGTCGATATGCCAAAAACCCAAAAAATGCAAGTTCGAACAACTTATCAAAGAAGAGTCAACAAACCTTAATGGAGATTATGATGTTGAGCTAGCTCAAAGACTTAATAAAAAAAGGGGGATCACCACTTCTTGGTTGGAATTGACTCTACGAACAAGAACACAAGAAAAAAAGGGAAGGTGTTGTTGCCTAGCACAAAAATTGGTGACACACTTGGTGAAGCCATGAATTTCTACAAAAATTATATAAACACTAGACTTCAAAGAATGGAAACACTTGTGGTGCATAACCCAAGGGAGAACTAGTAGGTCTCACATTTTTCAAAGTGCATAATTTTATGAGACAAGTTAGAATGATGAAAGAAATAGTTTATATACATGCCCATAGATGATTGATTACAACAATATATTCTTTTAAACCAGATCATTTTGGGAAGGAAGGTAAAGTACTACAAGGAAATGATGCATCAAGAATGTTGAGAATACAAGTTGATTATGCATTTCTTTGGTTTTTCTCCGCTTCCAGTGACAGACCATAGCCTTGGAGAAGATAATTTCATGTCCCACGCGAGATGGAATGCCTTTCCCCAAGCTTTTACCTTTATAATGTGAATTTTATCTTAAAATTAGAGAGAGGTGGATGGAGAGGATTCCAATTTTCCTTTAAAGGCATGCGAGATGACACTGGTGAAATTGATATATACCAACTTGATTATATATGAACTAACTTGATTTGCAATATTTCTATATAGGTCTCTGACCCACTTGATATCTACCAACTTGATTATATATTAGATCTCCATTCACTTTGTTGAGTACATTTTTATGCTTCCTTTCACTCCATAAAACCATACTTTTGTCTCCAAAACCATCCATTTTGCCTTCATGTTATTCCATATTTCCCATAAAACGGCCTATGCAAGGTACATTTATCATTACTTAGGTTAAGAATTGAATTTTTGAATTTTTAACATTAAAATTAAAAATTTATCAGAAATTACGGGATTTGACTAAATCCCGTAATTGCTCCAAGGTTCGTGTACTTTCAGGATAGTTGGGAGAAATTAAAGACATGTGTCATGATCCTTGATGTACAAGGATGGATGAATACCTGTCAAGTTCGAGATCTGATCTTTCCAAGTGCCCAGTCAATGCTGGTCAAACAGGGCCACTTCAGTAGAAAATACCCTGTTTTAGCAGAAAATCATGCACAGTTTTAGATTTTCATGGGATTTGTGCATATTTTATGGATCTGAGGGGGTATTCGACCTTCCTAGAATATTTTATGGATCTGATCATCATCTTAGGATACTTCTTAGCATTTTCAGTTTCAAACTTCTTGTATAAATACTTCAAGACATGGACTAGTATGACATCTGAAGTTAATGAAGAAAACTCTGAATTTTCAATCTTGAGATCAGTTTGGTGTTTTGTTCTTGGTGATATTTATGAGATGATTATGTGAATGCTGCTACAAATTCTTTCTTAGCTGAAGCAACTCAAGTGTGCAAGTGAAGCATTGGAGGGCCCCCTTTACCAAACTAGTACAGTCTTCCTTTATGTTATTTTCAAGTAATCTTTGACATATGTTTTAGATCAGATCTTCCTATAGATGAGTTTTATTTATGCATTTTTTGTAGTTAGATGAATTCAATATTTAAGTATTATGCTTAATGTTTCAAAGCATTCCTCATGTTGTGAATGGTTTCTTGAATAAGAATTCAATGTGTAGTTTTCTTTCAAGCATTAAGATGTTCATGAATGCTTTTTGAATTATTTATGCTTTCAATACTTTTGATTTAACAAGAATTAGTGATGATTTCTAATGAATGAAAGAAAACAATGAATGCATCTCTTGAATAAGAGTTTTGTCTTTCTAGCATTAATAAGCCTCTAAGCTAGTTTTGAATGTCTTTTTGAATGATTATTGTTAATCAAATGCTCTTTAGGAAACATTTGTTGATTAATGTCGTGAGATCTATGAATAGGACTTCTGAATAGAAGATTAGCATCTCCTCCATATTCAGGTCTTAGAATAGGTTTTGGTTTATATCATTAAAAGCAACTAAGTCTATCTCTAAGCTCATATATTTTGAGTGTGCATCAAATTATTACAAACACCGGATTGATAATTAATGCACTCTAATTTACATCAGTGGATTGGAGCCCAACATTTTGGTGTCGTTGTCATGGATGCACATTTAGAAATAGATTTAGAAGCTCATTTAGATAGGATGCTTATAAAAAAACAACAAAACACACACAA